>MU226166.1:1666938-1677033 GCA_018584345.1 Thuja plicata
TGATTTGAGAAATGAATTTAGAAGAAAATAGATGATTAATTAATGATTAAGAAACCATTAATTAATAGATGAAAATTAGTGTTTTTAATGTAAAGTTGCAAGCCTGTCCATTTTAGGGTGTCTACAATTCTATATAAAAGGCCTTACTTGATTCCAAGTGGTCATAGGGTTTTGGACAACGGGAATTTCAAGCAAAACCAATATCTACATGACTGGTCCAAAATTGGACAGAGAACCAGTCAAACACAAAGAATTTACAAAATGATAACTAATATGCATAAATGATAAAAAAAATGCCACAATTATTACGTAAATTACATAAGGAGCACTCTCAATGCATTAATTCAACCCATCTAATCCATTAGGGTATTGGATGATGGCTCTATCTGTAAATTACAGTGTTAATTGCTCCTTCACAACAAACAGTCTGTACCAAATGAAATCTAACTGTCACTTTAGGGTTTGTGTCACCTTATATACTCCATTCCCACATGTGTGGACCCTCATGTCAGGATTTGTGCACATTTAAAGCCAATTCCTAAAAACTAGGAAATGTTGTCATGACAACTTTGCAAAGTTGCAAAAGTTGTCATGACAACTTTGACAACTTTTGTCAAAATGACATTCTCTCAACTTCAATGGCCCAATTTGGTTTCAAAACTTACCAAATGGCCCTAAAACACCTAAAACAGTTAGAACTTGAAAATCTCCCCATTTTGGAGTTTTGGTCAACCCTTTGACCTTTTGGTTGACTTCTAAAGGTATGGACCCCTAGGTGCAACTTGACTCTATAACTTGCAAACCCTAAACACTACTAACCCTAAATAGACCTTAAACACACTTGGGAATTTATAACATAGTCCTTATTCAAAGATGGTTGGCCAAACCAACCTACAAGACAAAATGGTTAAAAAGATCTTTCAAAGACCTTAGGGTGCTCCTACACCAGTTGTCTTCCTATCTATATCATCATTACAAAATGACATCTATATACATAAAATTTTACCTCTTATTTATTTGTACTCTTTAAAATTTCTTGCCTGACTAGGTTTTTCTACCTATCGCACTTTCTTTTGGTATCATTTTACACCACTCTAGTTAAATATTGTTTAGTAATTAACTTGTTGTGTCTCGTGTTACATGATTAGGAAACAAGCTATCATATTAGATTTTTTATCTTCTTTTTTTGGTATATAAGAGGTCGAAGCCAAGTAAATCATATCCATATGAAAATATAGTGTTCTTTCTTCTTAAAACATCTTTTATATTGTTTTTTTAATTATATGTATGTTTCATGGTGAAATATGTCTTGTATGTATTGTATCATTTTATAAATATATTGCAGAATTATTGTGGATGAGTGTAGGATCATGATGGAGAAAACATGCCTCTACGTGGCAATGAAAGAACAAAAGTGACAAGTTAAGAAATTTCACTTTAATAATTGAATAGATTATTCATAGAATTTCAAAATTATGTAGCAATAAAATTTATAGTAAATTTAATGGACTTTGTATTCAAGTAATATTTTGGGAAAAAAGATGAAATATATTTGGTGAAAATTAAAAGTTTCAATGTAGATTTATTATTAAAAAAAATTTAAGTAAAAAATATGTGTAGCTTCATCCAACCTAAGTTTATGACAAAATTTATTTTTAAGATTTTCAATATAAATCTTGAACATGTGTTTGGATGTGACACATACATTTATGTAATTTTTTCACCAATGAATAATTATTTGTTTATTATAGTAAGGCTTTTTAAAATATTTTGTTTATCCTTGGTAAAAATATTTGAAATTCAATTATTTTTCCAACTTATAGTTTTTGATGCATATAATGTGATGCATCTTTTGGATGAGAAAATAAACATTTGTAAAGTTATATATATTTTTGAATTAGTGTATAAATGAAGACTTTAGAAACCTTCGCCTTCTCATCTCTCTTGTACTTAACATTCTTCCTTTTCAATTCCTATTGCATTATGTACATAAAGACCACCATCTTGTTGACCCTATCCTTGTTGAATTGATAAATATGACTCCATATTATTTACTATTCTAATTTTTTTTATCTAGGAGGTCATCAGACATCATCTCCAAATTCTCTATTTCCTCCTCAAAAGCCACATTGGATTTAATAACCTCTTCCTCTAGGATAACCCTCTAGTCAAATTTGTCAACCAACCCTTTCATAAAGTCTAACACTCTCATAAATAGCCTTCAAAGGCCAATCCATAACCTTGACACTAGCTTTAATCAGAGCCTCTAACTTTTTATCTTGGCATTTTGTTATGGATTTGAGCCAATTTCCACTTTAATATTTTTGTTTTGTTGGTTATAGAGAGTGCAAAGTTCATTCAGTTTAGAGCTAGGATCATCCCAAATCTTGCAAGTAGGGATTTGATTAGGAAAGTGATCTAAGTCTCAAAAGTTGAGAGTAATATATTTATGGGAGCACCTATAATTTTGGGCTAGATAATATTTAGGGGACAAGTCAAAATTAGTAGACCAAGTGGAGGTAGAATCACCAAATATTTCTTTAGGCTGTTTTATGAAAGGAACAATTTTATTTTTTGTTACTGAATGAAACCAACCAAATTCTTCATTTTGGAAATAAATCGAGGGTTAAGACAAGAAAATTGATCCTTAGAATGAGGATGGGTTTTTATCATACAGGAGGAAGAGGTTCCCAAGTTATTATGTATAGGGAAATGGTTCAAGTTAATAATTAGAGAGGGTTCACTGATGTTCATGACCAAGTATCTAGGTAGGGTAAGGCTTAAATTTTAATGATAGATTTTTAGGATCAAATCCTTAGGGAGAGGGTTAGAAATGGATTTAGGTTTCACAAATATAATCGATTGAGCAAGGTAAACATATATCAAAAAGGAAAATTAATATGAATGTTCTACATGAAAATAATTAATATAAGAAATATTTGAGAGTGAAATCTTTTGAACCTTTATCCAAGGTGACATACCTCACAAGGATCTATGCCATGAACTTTTGTTAAATACAAATATGTCTCCAATTATGTCTTTCTCCAGGTGAGTAATCTTCTTGCCTTTCTTAAGGAATTTCTTGAAATCATCCTTGTAATTTCCTATGGGCTTCCTAGGGAAGGAAAAACCTTCCATGGGGAGACTATTAGAAGAAAAATAAAACTCCATAGTCACATTAAAAGATAACCCTCTCACATCTACCCTACCATCATTCCAAGGTAAAGAAATCAAAATAAAGAGAATGGTTATGGACCAACATCGCCTCAACATGGGAAAAAATTATCTCATTCAAATATGAGCCATAAAACATTATTATTCTTCAGTAAAATATACTTATTTGGCACCACCTAAATCAAATCATGACCCATGGTACACCAAAGAGCTATAGTGTGAAGAGAGAAATTAATCTTAAAAGGTCTGGAATACAAAGAGAATCTAGGTAGTCTTACCATAAAATAAATCTATCATTATTAATGAAGAAAAGAACTTATGCAACAAATATATGCAATGATAGTTAATAATGTACACCATTGAAAAAATAACTATGCATGAAATCTCTTCAAACACTGTAAATGTTTAAAGATAATCAATCTTTCAAAATCACTACACACAAATCTCTTCAAAGATTGTACGAAGTGGTCCAAACCCTTCGGTGTTTATAAATAGGGCTCAAATTCACCAACTTATCAAGTGACAGATTCCCCTCTTTTTAGGTGTGAGATACACAACTCTATTTTGGGTGGAATAAATTGTGGCAAGATTTAGAGGTGAGGTCTCTCATGGGCTAGCTAGGTGTATCCTAATCCCTCAACATCATGATAATATTTTAGGAATCATTGTTGATAATTATTTTATTTAAGAATTTATGCTTTCCTAGCAATATGTCATGATATGTTGCATCCAACTTAGTAAAGTTTAAGGTTAGGACTCCTAAGTTGACCACATGGTTCACATTTAGTTAACTAAGTTATAATTATAATTATACATAATATTAGAAATGTGTATTCAAGGTTAATTATGTAAGTGACAATTAAATGATGCACACAAATTTATTGTGTGTGATTTATGTTGGGGTGGACTAGTTATTAAATCTTCTAATTGTAATTATTAAAGTGTGTTATACTTCTGAACTGTGATATAAAGAATTTTTTAACATAAATATTTTAAAAATCAAATAATTGCCAATAATCATGATAAAATATTAAGATTGATTAATACAATAATAAAATTTAGATTCCTTTCAAACGCAATGGACATGCTTCAGTCCGTAGATTTACTATTGTTAATATCTCACAAGGTAATTCACCCGCATTTTATCAGAGATAATTGGTTAATATTAGCAATTCATAAATACAACTTGTGGTTTCGATGTGGCCTAGTAGGTGCGTTGTTTTCTCATCATCAATTGATTACAAAACATGAATGTATGCTAACATATGATAACATTAAGAAGACATTAGAGAAGCAAAGCTTTCACTTTGTTAAGAACACTTTGCAGGTTGCAGATAGGGTTATGGGTAAGGAACAAGAATCAATTATCAAATGCACATTCTCAGCTATGCTTGACATCCTGGGATCTCCCAATGTCTCACTGTGGACTCTCAATCAGGCGCTGGCACAAACATCTAATTCAGGGGACTCTATTCTTCCACCCAATGTCTCAGATCTCAACTTGCCTTCAGATTTGGGATCACACCCAAACACAAGATATGTTATGCAGGTGGTTTTGCAAGTGAAAAATGATGATGTTCTAGATGGTTGGGTCACCGAAATCCATATAGCACCTCCATTTGGTTGGGGTAACACATGGAATAATCAAGGTGTTCTACAACATGCAGATTTTGATGTCATGGAAGAATAGTGGTGGCATGACTGGGTAGTGATTTAGGGAACTGAATTTTGACTTGTAATCGAATGTGATTTTGGAATTTTTGACATATTATGATGCTTATGAGGCTAGTGTTATGTGCTTGAATGTGACCTCTAAATCAGGCACAAACCCAACATAGTCCTTCTTCAATCATTCAATTTGCAAAGATGAACATGAATTGTCCATTTTGCAAACTTGATTGAAGTGACCTGCTGCCTCCTATTTAGTTGGGGATGTCAAATTTACTCTCAGAACGAGAGCCAACAAACTTCACCATTGCTAAAATGGAGGATTTATAAAGCATAAAAGATGAGAAAAATGCCATTAATCTAGAAAGAAAATGCCATTAATCTAGAAATGAAGTGCCATTAATCTATAATTGAAGTGTATATTAAATCTAGAAAGCTTGAAAAGATGATGAAATTAAGCTACTAGATATGTAAGCAAACTACATTAAGATGCAACATATTATTACTCTAAATGAAAATAAGCTAATTATGCAACAAAGCTTAAAAGCATGATAAAAACAAGGTAAAATTTAACTATAATTTTGATGCTCTCCAAATTGATCCCTCAAATGAAGAAAAAGATGTCCATAATATAGAAGAACCATGGAAAGAGGGTGAAGAGTTTCTTGAAAAGAAATGGTTGACTCTTCATTTTCATGGATGGAGATTGAGACAAAAATGCAAGAATTATTTAATTAAAAGAGTGGATTATTGCCACATGAGTGACTTTTCATATAGAATTATGAAATTATTTTTGAGGATAATCCATTCAAACAATTAAATAACTATTCAATTCCTTTTGATGTGTATTAGCTAAAGGGGGTGGAATTAATTTAATTTAAAAGCACTTAGGACTTTAGAATTAAATTAATTAATCATAAGGATTTTTAGCTAATAAACCTTGATAATTTAGGAATTAAATATAATGTGAGATTTATGTAAATTCAGGTTTTCTGCATTTGAGACCAAGTCAATTAAAGTCAATTAGGAAGAGAATTTGCCTAGTAAAATAGGACTTTGATGATGATAAGAACGCACCAAAATTGATTAGAATTGTAAGTTGCCAATTTTGGGGTGTTACATTTTGCCCCTCTTTGAATTGATGTGCGAGCAGCGCATTGATTCAAAGAATAGTCTGATGTGAAGATGAAGATTTCGGAAGTCTAGGTTAGGTTGCCAAGACACCAATCAAATCAGGAAGCAGAATAATTTGAGAGAAGATTGAAATCGAGGTTATATTGCCCCAGTGTCCAATGATAGCTGATGAAGATCTAGGACTATCTCCAGAATCAGGGTTAGATTTCCCGGATACAAAAGTTAGTCCCCTGAGATCCAGGTTATGTTGCCTAGATAACGGTCTAAAGAGATTTTAAGAGCCATATTTAGAATGAAGCATAAATTTTAGGAATTAGGGTTAGATTGCCCCAATACCTTATGAGATTTCAAGAATCATCTCCAGAATGAAGCTTGATCCTTGAGGATCCGAGTTAGATTGCTCAGATACCTAGAAAGATAGATGCAAAGATGACAAGATGCGAGGCATGAAGATGCCCCTAGAGATTCAAGATCATGGAATATCCAATTTTGACCATAAGGTACAAAAAAATAAATATGCCCCAAGTGATGAGATGCCCCTAGCAATGGGGACTTTTGATTCGGATCAGACTGATTCAAGAATAATGTGAAAAGATTCAATGATGCAATCATCCTACCCCCTTAGGAGAGAAATTGAAAGATGACACGTCATAATGATGAGAGCAAGAAATCACAGAT
Organism: Thuja plicata; assembly: GCA_018584345.1. Classification (NCBI taxonomy): domain Eukaryota; kingdom Viridiplantae; phylum Streptophyta; class Pinopsida; order Cupressales; family Cupressaceae; genus Thuja; species Thuja plicata. Next base: position 1,673,593 of record MU226166.1, read on the forward strand.
AGAAATAAGATCAAAGATCTAGAGAAAATCAAGAGAAGACAGAATCGATTCAGAGTGGTCAGGAGGTCCTATTGATGAGGTTTGACCATAGTTGACCAATTTTAACTAGAATTGACTAGAGTTGAATTTGATGAAAAGATTGCAAAATCTGAGAAAATGATAATGAGAGATAATTCTGACAAGAAAGTGACATCAGAAAATTGACTGCACAAGCATCCGATCGCGTCGGTCCCAAAATTTTAAAATGCAATTTCGAGTTGCTTGGGAGTGTTAGATTTTAATTTCGATCACGAAAATGGATATCGCAATATACAATAGGTACTAATCAAAAGAATATGAATGAAGATCAAGAGCAAGGACCAGACACTTGTGCAGTCAAGATGAATCCAGGACAAAAGATGAGAACCTTCGAAGAATGAGAAGACAATGAATAGAGCACCAAAACTTTCGCTATGCAAGCTTAAAATGTGAATGCAAGCCTAAACTAAATGCAACCCTAGGACTTGGTTGTTGGACTCATCGCATAATTATCATCATCGAGTATTTTTGGAACATCGGAGTCAATACAATCCTTACTGGTGCCACTGCAACCATAAGAATATGAATATGACTTTCATCAGATAAAATGTAGGAAATGAACATAAGCACTAGGGCACAAAAGCCAAGATGACCTGAACATTGTTTCCAGTTTGATATAGTAAGAGTACACAAGTAAAAAAATAGAGAAATAATAGTCAAGGAGATAGTTCAAACCTCCCCATGGCATACAAATAAACAAAATCGAGGGATGTGAGGCTTTTCCACCTTAATGCAGAAGCTCTTATCACATACACCCTATTTATTTGACGTTGTCAGATCATCGAAACCACACCCACAAGCAGTAGAAAAAAGAAAATATCAATGAAATTCATGAGAACAGACATCATACAAAGAAAGATTCAATCATAGCTCAACATGTTTCAAAGTTTATGAATGTGCATGTGTTTAGGGTGTTGAAAAAACCGTTGTTCTTGTGAATGCATTGTGTTTGATTTCTATCAAGAGATGTTTACATTGCGATATCCAATGTGTGTTGAAAAACACAGATGTGTCCAAAGAGAGTGTTAAAAAACACTATTTGATTAGGGTGTTGAGAAACACCAATTGGTGCCAGTAGATAGTTGTCCTTTAGACAAGATTACTGACATGAGTGTAAACCAAAGAGGTGATCAAAGTGGGGAGCCATGCCCCTAAGTAACGAGCGTATTGATGTCAAAAACACCGATTAGCGAGTCAATCTAAGAAATCTTGGTAATATAGTGACAGTAGGTAGACACAGTGAGAACCACTGGTGAATGACCCGAGAGAGATTCTCAAGTAGAAAGATTTATGTGAGATCTAGGCATCAGTAGGCAGACTTAGTGAGAATCACTAGTGACTGATGTGAAGAGGAGAAAGACTCCAAAAGATAGGACCATGGCCCCTAGACCAAGAAGATGCCCTCGAGTGTGACCAGTTTCAATCCATGTGAAGTTGAGTAAAATCTCAAAGATGACTGAGAGCGAATGCATGGGAAAACTAAAGTAGAAAAGTAAACTAAAGCGGGAAAGAAAACTGAAGCAGGAAAGCAGAAGAGCAAATTGCAAGAAAGCCAAGAGATGCTACGATAGATAGAGCCTTGCAAAACAAGAGCTTCTCATTTACCAGGTTTTCACTGTCTTGGCATAAAGTCTATTTTTTCTACCATGATGCCTGTTTACCAAGTTTTTATCAATGGCACATTTTCTCTTTTTCTTTTTTTTTCTACTTTCATTTTTTCAATTTTTTGTATTTTTTCTTCTTTTTTCTTCTTTTTTCGTATTTTTTTTATTTTTCAATTTTTTTGGTATTATCAAGGTGCCTGTTTACCAGGTTTTTACCAAGATAATAGATACATCGAAGTGCTTGTTTTCCAGGTTTTCACTAAGATGATCATTTTTTTAGGACATGTTGCAATTTTTAGGATTTTCTCATAATAATGTATGTACCTGAGCATTAAGAAGATATTTCAACTGTAAAACTTTTTCAGATGAAGAGTGTTGATAGGCTCTTTGAGTTGTTCACCCGCTATGGTAGATAGCTGATAAGTGCCAGACCCAAATACTACAGTAATAATATACAGACCAAGCCATTTTGGCTCAAATTTTCCTTTTTGAATCCGCTATTGTTGATTCTTAGGGTTCTCTCTCAGGACGAGATCACCCATTTGGAAGTCTCTTGGTCTAACCTTCTTGTTATAGATTTTAGATATTCTCTTCTGATATTCTTGGAGATGATCGAACCCCACCTTCCGATGTTCATCTAGTAGTTCAAACTCTTGTAGCCGAGATATTCTGATATCATCATCAGTAATGAGGCCCTTCAGAGAGACTCACAAGGTAGGAATCTTAACCTCAATAGGTAGCACTGCATCTGCACCACAAACTAGAGAAAAGGGCATGGCCCATGTTGGTGTGCATATACTGGTGCGATAAGCCCATAAAGCTAGATTAATCTGGAGATGCCAGTCTCATCCAGATTTGTGTACTGTATGGTGTAGGATCTTGAGAATTGTCTTGTTTGAAGCTTCTGCCAGGCCATTACCCTGGGGATAATAGATAGAAGACCAGTGTTGAATAATCTTGAACTTAGTGCACAAATTTTTTAGATCTTTGTTCTTGAATTGTCCCCCATTGTCAGTGATTATTGATTAGGGTACACCATATCTATAGATGATGTAGTTTAGTATAAACATGGCTACAAACTTGCCATCAGCTACACTGAGAGGTACTATCTCAACCCATTTGGTAAAATAGTCTTTAGCAGTAATGATGTATTTATGTCCTCTCGAAGAAGACGAATATATCTGACCCACTAAGTCAAACCTGCCCACTGTTGAAATGGCCAGAAAGTAATGAAGGGGATAAGCTCCTTGGCTAGAGCATGAATCAGATTACCATGTAGTTGACACTATTTGCAAGACTTAGCAAACTGTGTAGCTTCTTTCTCCATATCTGGCAAATAGTAACCAACTCTAATAAGTTTTTGAGCCAGTATCAGACCATTTGAGTGAGACCCACAGATGCCTTCATGTAGCTCTTCTAACACACGCTTGGACTCATCAGATTCTAAACAGCTAAGGAGGGTACCGTCTATACCTTGTCTATATAAGTTGTTAGCTACAATGACAAACTGTGAAGCACTGCAGATTAAATAACGTTTCTCATTTCGAGTATATGTGTCAGGAATAATTTGGTCATGAAGATAAGAGTAGATATGGTGGTAGCGAGATGAATCATGTCCAATGACTTAACAGATCATGCAAGAGTCAGGGGAATCATAGGAAGGGTAGCATAACGTCTCCACTAGGAATTCATGTCTGAAATCATTTTCTGGCATTTGCAACATAGAAGCCAGAGTAGCCATGGCATCAGCTACTTTATT
>MU226166.1:1682997-1706376 GCA_018584345.1 Thuja plicata
CTCTACTCCTCACTCACACCTATAATCGAGTCTCCTTTGAACCCATCAAAATGCTGACAAAAAATCACTTTGACATTAACTTTTTATTGGATAAAATAAATTCATTTGAAAAACCCAAATATAGGATGATAGTACTTCGAGAAAGCTTTCCAATTATTATGAGTTATATATATATATTGAGTTTATTAAGACTTTTCTTTTTAAGTTTTACTAAACATAGGTTGTCTGACCATTTAGCGACTTCTCTATTCGACGCTTCTGGAAAAATAGTAAATTAGGGAAAAAAAATTATGAAAAATATGTAGGAAATAGGTTTTTATGTTAGCTTTGTATCAAAAAAGGAATAAATTAATTTCAATATATAGAGATAGAGTTAGAGCGATCAAAGTGAACCTATGTCCAAATTATAATTAATGTCACTTCATAACTCAATAAACTATTAAATATTCAACCAAATTGAATGAAACCAAATGTATTCCCTAGATATTTGTGTTACAAACCTAAATTCAAAATAATTACTTCTTATTAGTTTTATAAAAAAAGTTATGTTGATCAAAGTGAGTGTCACTCCTGAAAAATCTTGATTTTTCACAAAAATAATTTTTGAAGAAGGAAAAATGGATACAAATAAATTCCATTTTTTTTTAAAAATGTATATTTATAAACTAGGAAAAAAATGATAAAAGTCACTAGTTTACATCATCTTCAAATTCTTAATGGTTTAACGACAATTGATGTTTGAAAGTGAAGTTTTTTTTCAGAATGTTCATTTTAGTGTCAAAGTCGGTCAAAAAGTGGGACACAATTTTGTGGGATCACCCAAGGAGTATTTCCATCATTTTGATGAGATATTTATTAGATTTTGCAGCATCTATGTCATTTTGAGTTATTGGCTCATCATCATTACCAAGAATCTCATAAATGCTTTAAGTCTGATCTTGACCTTGGTCATATGGAGGAGGGCGATTATGATGTTTCTCTCCTTGTTGACCTTGATCAATTTGAGATTGGTCCTGACCATCGGTGTATTGACCTTGCATGTAATCAAAAGGAGTTGCCATGATCTTGATGGGAGATAGTGTCATGTGCATAGCTTCAATATGAGTGTGAATATCAGGCTGAGAATTCATGGTCAGTGTAACCTTTGGCGGATCAAAGGGGTTGACATGATCAAAAGGATTGATATGTTTAAAAGGATCACTAAGGAAGCGAGAATTGTTAATAGGATCAACCCAAACAAGTGACTTTCTAAAGCTTTGTTGATCTGAAAGAGATGAATTCTATTGATCTTGATACAAAGGATTAGAGCACAACTAAAACACTGGTTTCTGATTTGGACTAGGATCTATAATAAGTGTAGAAGAGGAACTTGAGGATCCCTCTTGGCTATCAGGTTGAGTGACAAATTCAGAATGATCTTTTCCTTGATTACGAGGTTTACCCTAACATGTTTCAGAACCACGAATAGGGAATATATTACCGCTTCTAGTCATAATAGGCATAGATGAAGATGAAATTTGAGATGACCTAGGATCCAACTTAGAACTCTATCTCTAGAGATAACAAAAAGGAGATAACAGGCTAGAACAACCAAGGTGTGAGATGCACCTGGCGTGAATCATTAAGAGTGTGGCTAGAATAGCCAAGATGTGACTATCACGTCGCAAGGTACACAAACATAGAAAAGATAGGACAAAGACAAAGAGACAAGATGAGTTTGAGTAAGAATCGGTCAGTTTGCAACTTGAAACAACTAGTTTCAGACTGCAGACAATAGGGAAACAGGCAATCTAATCCCAGACAAAAGTCAGATCAGGAAAACAATTCACCAGTCAATGGGAAAAAGCTCACTATTTTAGGCCACCAGGCTACAGATTCACTCAATAAAGTATTGTGTCATGCGAGGAAGTGCTCAACTTTGTGCAATAAAATGCAAGCTCACACGAGAAAGTGCTCAATTTCTGAAATCTCGTGCGAGATAACTCCATATTTCGATAAACAGAATCAATTTTTGAGATAAAAACCAAATTTTGAGACATAATCAAGACTGTTCTCTGACAGAATTTGTAGGTTTAGGATAGTTTTATGCTGATACCAATCAATAATCTCAGTTTCAAGGTGACAAACACTCGTTAACAAGCACGAAGTTTCAATCAAGCAATAGTGACACAACCAATAGTCATAAATAGTTCTGCCAAGGACAAAGAAACTTGGTAGAATCATGGGAGTCTTTGTTTGATCATGATTGGACAGTTTAAGAATCAAAACAAACACATAGTTATCCCTACAAAAAAATGGTGGATAAGACAAAATTTGTGTCCCGCTGTCTTATGCGTATGCATGCACCTCACACAGCAATGTCACCCTCGAGAGAGCACCCATGTTTTTGGTGTTTCCAAGGAATAAGTATATATGTTCAAAGGTTACCCTTAAAGTATGGGCCAGGGTAATATACCACTTCAAGCATCCAGGTGCATACCTATGTCAAGAATCTAGGGGAGAGATTCTTCCCACTCACTGTGCACAGATTATGTCTTCTTTTAGAGGTGATCCGGGTAGGCATCTAACTAAAAGATTTTTTAGTGGGCTTCTATTCACAATAAACTTTGGTGCCTTTGATATAGATCTGGGGCCTCGCAGCCACACCAACACTTGAAAGTCATACACCCTACAAATAAGGCTGGGAGCGGCGCCGCTCAGTATGACAAACAAGGGTTTCTCAAGATGATAGTCAAAATCATGAGAAAGAAATTACCATGGATTTGGAGTCTTTGGACTCAATAAAGAAGACTTTATTATAGTGAGGTGGAATCACCGGAGATAGGTGTGTACTCACTTGGGTCGTTCTCAAAGGTTCAACTTCCAGCAGGCCCTCTAAAGGTGACACAACTTGGCTTGGATTCAAGGGTCCAATTTTCTGATTCTCTCAAAGAGAGAAGAGCATACTTCTCTACCTTTTCACCTTACCCAAACACATCAAGCATATTCATCACTGAGGTAGTTTCACTCCACCAAATCCACAAGCCTTTGGGTTTCTGATTATCTCAAAGAGAGAAGAGCATAATTCCCTAACAAGTAGATGTGCTAAAGATTCACTATCTTGCTTTGCTACCCCAGGTATCCATCATTCTAGCAACATCTAGGTCTCAGTTTCATCCATGGGCATCACTTCCATGTAATGAAGAGCCTATTCCCCTACTTTGCTATCAAGACCCTTAAGACATTTTAATAAATCCCTATTTAAACTATGTGAATGAAAAACAGTAATTAAGCACAATGTTTTTAATATGTCTTTGACAACCGTCCTGCAAGCAAACTGTTAGAAAGTTTTTATGATCTTTGATAAGCGACCTGCAGACCACTGTTATGCTGCAGCATAAATCAGAAATAGAAAATCAACAACACAGAGTAAATGTCAGAAAATGATAACAATAAATTGTAGATTCTAGAAATTAAATGTCTGTTTGTGAAACTTCGTGCGAGCAAGTATTTCACTGCGCGTAAGAAAGTGCAGGACATGCGCGAGATTTTTGTTTCCTCACATGAGAGAGTGCCACTGGGAGCAAAACTTTGCGTGGTTTTATATGACATGTCACGGGATATTTTGTACCAGTGATGTACAAATGTACGACAAAGTTCAAATTATAGTCATAAAAGTTCAAGAATGAGGCTAGAAATCATTTTTTCTGCCCCACGATGGGCGCCAAAATGTTATGTGCTTGAATGTGACCTCTCAATTAGGCACAAACCCAACATAGTCCTTACTCAATAATTCAATTTGAAAAGATGAATATGAATTGTCCATTTTGCAAACTTGATTGAAGCAACCTATTGCCTCCTATTTAGTTGGGGATGTCAAATTTACTCTCAGAACGAGAGCCAACAACCTTGACCATTGCTAAAATGGAGGATTTCTAAAGCATAAAAGATGAGAAAAATTTCATTAATCTAGAAAGAAAATACCATTAATCTAGAAATGAAGTGCTATTAATCTAGAATTGAAGTGTATATTAAATCTAGAAAGCTTGAAAAGATGATGAAATTAAGCTACTGGATATGTAAGCAAACTACATTAAGATGCAAAATATTATTACTCTAAATGACAATAAGCTAATTATGCAACAAAGCTTAAAAGCATGATAAAAACAAGGTAAAATTTAACTATAATTTTGATGCTCTCCAAATTGATCCCTCAAATGAAGAAAAACATGTCCATAATATAGAAGAACCATGGAAAGAGGGTGAAGAGTTTCTTGAAAATAAACAGTTGCCTCTTCATTTTCATGGATGGAGATTGAGACAAAAGTGCAAGAATTATTTAATTAAAAGAGTGGATTATTGCCACATGAGTGACTTTTCATATAGAATTATGGAATTCTTTTTAAGGATAATCCATTCAAACAATTAAATAACTATTCATTTCCTTTTGATGTGTATTAGCTTAAGGGGGTGGAATTAATTTAATTTAAAAGCACTTAGGACTTTAGAATTAAATTAATTAATCATAAGGATTTTTAGCTAATAAACCTTGATAATTTAGGAATTAAATATAATATGAGATTTATCCAAATTCAAGTTTTCTTTATTTGAGACCAAGTCATCTAAAGTCAATTAGGAAGAGAATTTTCCTAGTACAATAGGACTTTGATGATGAGAAAAATGCACCAAAATTGATTGGAATTGTAAGGTGCCAATTTTGGGGTGTTACAGCTAGCTCCCCTCTATTTTGTAATAGATTAGTATTAAAATTTTAAATTTACAATTATAATTGTAATAGGTGATGATTCTGGGTTTTCTTGCTAATTCTTTCCCAGTTGAACCTTTGAATCAATTTCTAAATATTAATATATATAGTGGCTAGTCCACTTTTTTCTAGAAAAAACAAAAAAGTTTAGATTCGCCAATATTCATTTTACTCTTTTAATAATATTTGACCCTATACATTCAAATCTTCTTTATTATTTTCCTTATACATTATAAAATATAGAGGTTTTTAATGATAATATTAAATATTGAAAATAATGTTTTTATTAGTGAACAAAAGATATTACAATAAGAATTAAAATAAATTTCAATAAGGGTTTAACCATAATCTAATAAGAAACCATATATACTAATATCATAAATTTTCATATAGACAAGAACAATATTTAAAACCTACTACTATCATAAATCTTCATATACACAAGAATAATATCTAAGACCTATCACCTACATAACAAGACAGAGACACAAATAAACATATGAATAAAAAATTGCTCTACAAGGTAATCAATAAGGATAAGAAGAGACATGAATTTGATTAGAAATAATAAAATCAAATATTATTAAATATGTATATATGATGTACATATGAATATCATCATCACTCATTCTTCCTACATTTTTAAAGAGATTTGATTGTCTAGCATTCTATAGCCTTCCCAAAAATTTTGAAATTTCAATTGCATACGTTACCAAGACAATCTTTTTAGTTTTGTGCGTATCTTAAAGAATTTTGAAATTGTAAGAACTGAGCTCTCAAGAACTTGTGCCACATCGCAATATCCACAAGACAAAAGAGTCAGTCAACTAATTCAAATGTCGAATGTACAAGACAACAAAAATAAATGATTTTCCTTAAATTCAAGGAAGAAAACAAGGTTCGACCAAAACTATCAAATAGATTATGCGACACATGAGTCCATAATAAAGAAGAGTGTTAACCCACTATCTAAATAACAAATACAAGAGAGAGAGAGTTTGACTAAACTGTCGAAGTGAAATAAACACATGAAAATTTTCTTACAAAGGAGCATAGATTTTACAAGGTTCATCGATTGATTATCATAAGAGTACAAAAATCAATACAATAGACCAATGGTCGACTTAATAGAATAAAAATATGTTGTACAAGAAGACCCTCCTGACAAGAGCTTGAGAGACCTTCTACACACAAACATCAGGGTGAGAATATTGCGAGATTGCATTTCTACCCTACCACGAAGCAGTTATGCTTCCCCTGAATATTTCCTGACATGAAAGATACCCAGCCAAGCTAGAAATACTCTAACACAGTAAAATTGACTAAAGTAATGGAATTGTATGATACAAAACATCCATATTCAAATTACAATAAACACATCATGGACTTCCAAAAATATTTCTAAATAAAATTGATTCCATTCATAAATATGGATAATGTTGTGCAAGATTCTTACTTATTTCATAGTAAAACATGGTTCATGGGTGTATTCAACATACATAAAGAACATAATTAAGGTTGTTCCATTAACTATAAACTCATGTCAAATTCAAATTTTCACCAATATCTATCTGGTTCAAATAGTAAGTATAACTTGGTTTGATACTAGTTCATGGAAAAAATTAAATAATGAATAAATAGGTAAAAATGTCTACTTCACTTAAAGGTATTCATGAAAATCCAACATATTCAGGAAATAAAAACATATATCAAATGAATAACAGGCACAACATGTTTATAAGTCTAAAGAATTTTCAAATCTATTCTTCCCTCTCATTTCTACTCATCAAGATTTGAATTTCATCTCTTTTATTTAAAAAGTAGGAGTAACACAACTTTACCCCATACACTAACCACACTCAATAATATTGTTCTATGCAAATCCAACACATAATTAAAGATTCTAATTGAACTTTTGTATCTTAAATTATGACATACTAAGAGAACACTTGGGAGGTGCTAATAATATCTCATACCCTATTCATTACATCTAGCCTTTTGTTTGGGATGTTCATAAGGAGAATTATTTAAGGAATTTAAAACAAAAATTGTATAAATATAAGGAAATTGGTAAGTTATTTACACAAATAAAATTATCATGGCTTAGATCATTCTTATTACCAAGCTCTCAAGGATATTTAAATAAACATATATAGGATCACAAACCCTTATAATATAAAATGAAAAAGTCTTTTATCAAATCCTTACAATATATCCAATTGATAGTGTTTTATAATTCCAGCCTGATTAAGATCCTTTAAGATCTCTATGCTACTAATATCATGAACACCTAAGGATTTCCATCTTTGGAGGATAATATTGAATCTCTGGTTTTCCAAGGTTTTAATTTATCCTTAGAATGATTTTATCTTCACATACATCAACCTTTATAATTTTGTTTCTTGAATACCATAAGATAACTATTATGGATGGGGATTTTATAGCCATAAAAGAAGATAAGGAATAATCATGGTACAATGAAGAGATCACACCAATCATACATCAGTTCTAAGGTTCACCAGAAAATCCCCCAAACCAAACTATGATTGATAACTCTAATTTATAAAAATTTACTCTCTGGAACCAAATGGTGATAATTACATCCATTTTACATGAAAATAATAACTCCTAACCTATTTGAACTGATTAATTTATTTTCCATTACCAATATACAAATATGAGAAATACAATCAAAATTAGCAATGATACAAATTTCTTAGCCATTTAACAAAGATGCAATCCTAATTCTGATTTCAATACCCAGTTCAAAATAAAATCAAAAGCCCTACCTCAATAGCAAATAATGGAGGATGGTTGTTATCTGAGGAGGAACCCATTCTAGATTTAGCTAGCATTCACTTAACTGGTAAAAGGGTGGAATCACTCTGTTGTTTCCTCTCAGAGATTATTTTTAGCTTCTCATCTTCTCTTCATAAATTTGTTTCCCCAATTCTTAGAATTTTTCCCTCTAAGAAAGAATAACTTCCCCTACTTTGAATACTTCACACAACATGCAAATTGGCCAAAAGAATTAGTGTCATAATTTTGATGTCTCTTCATGGACAAAATTCCCTCTGATCTTGATGGCTATGATAAATGGACATCTTTAGAGCTGCTCAATACATCCACTACTTTATTTACCCTACCTTGGTAAGAAATTTACCTTGTAGATTCAATCCTGCTCAAAAATTTGCATCCAGCAAAATCTCTTCCAAATTTATGTCATCTTCTGTCACATCTTAACACATATGTACGCAAACACATAGAATTTCCCTCATGGACACCCCCCTACCATGGTAATAGGAATTAATGGAAGGACTCTTTTCCAAGGACAAAACGTCCATACTGCCTGCTTCAAATCTCTCCCTTTTTAGTGTTGTTTTTTTTCTCTTTATTAAACCCAGCTCCTCGCTCTCCCTTCACTCACTCTACCTTTAAGATATGTTTCCTCTCCCTCACTCAGATGTTGCGCACCCTTTTTCTTACTCCCCCTTTCCTTTCTACAATACTCTCCCTTCAACTATGCTCCTTCTCCCTTTTCTGCATCAATTTCCTCTGCCTTTATATCGAGGACCAAGGAAGTTTCCCAAAAACTCCATAGTCAGCAAAAACTAAAGGATGATAAGATCATCCATAATAATGGTGGTTGGATGAAGGTTTTTTACACCCCATTAATGAGGATGGTGGGATATTTTCTTTCAAAAAAAAATGTTCAGGAAATGCTATTCATTTCTAGGTAGATCTTTGGCAAAAAATTCTTGAGTTGCAGGTGCTTGACTCAATACCTTTTGCCATGCTATGTCATCACATGGGTTTCTGCAAAAGAGGGCTGTGACAGAAATGACTCTACAAATAAATGGCAAATTGATGTTGATAAAAAGGAATATTCAAAGATTACTAGTGATATACACCTCCAAGATTTAAGCCAGAAAGGAAATCAACATAGAGAAATGAACTTCAGCAAGGAGATTTGCACTATTTTACCACCAACAATAAAATATTCCAAAACACTTCACACTCAAGACAGTGCTAAACTACATCTAAAAATATTTAACATGTAAATAATACAAAATTTTGGTGATATCACACATGAGGAGAACAAGAGGGAAAGCTCCTTAATCTTCCAATTATAAAACTTTCTAAATAAAACTACCTGACAATTCTACCATAATAATAAAAAGGATAGGGGAGATGGCCCTTACCTGATAACACATGATCTGCTAAAGAACCTAGAAAGAGAGATATTTAATTCAAGAATAAATTTTAGGTGATAATAAATTATCTTAAGATTTGAATCAGTCTTCTATGGAAGCCAACTACTAAATAGAAATTTCAAGAGGAATCACCAATTAACCCAATCATAAGCCTTATGAAGATCTAATTTGAGTAGAAAACCAACCTTCTTATTGATAAAAATAGAATGAATATTCTCATCCATAGTAAGGATATATTTGAAAGCATCTAATGCCCTTGAATAAAACAATTTTACTACCTCAAAATTAGAAATAAATGAACTGCTTGAGATAAAAGACAAATATTTTAGAAAAAATCTTGTTAATTAATAAATTGGAGAAAATCTATTATGCTCTCATCTACAATTGGAGAAACTCATATTGTCTCATAATTTAGTAAGGTAGAATTAAATTCCCTCGTGACAAGCCATCTCTCAAATTGAAATTGACATTTTAAAGAGACAAGAGAGCTCGATGAAAAAAAATCCACTCCCTTATTATTCAAAAAATATATTAGATGATATCTAAGAAGTATTATCCTTATGGTGTTCAAGGATGGTAGCAATATAATTTGAATCAGAGTAAATCACACTACCTTTAATAAACTTAGGGTTCTAAAACATTGTAATATCCACAAAAGCACTATCTGCATCACAAAAGTGAAGGCTAAAATCTTTAAGAAAACACATATTAATCCTTTGATTTTATTTACTCTTCCATTTAGTGTGTTTAATAAGGAAAATATATGATTTGTGATTCCTAATTATATTTGCAAAGAGATAATGCCTATGGGGTTATTAAGGCCCCTAATATTCCAAGAGGAAATCTTCATTTATATTTTTGAGGTGTTCCAATAAGGCCCATCCCATGAAGAATTTTTTGAGTCCCCTCTGCTATATTGAACTTACTTTTCTTTTGTCTCAACTCTAAAGCCCACTAGGTCTTCCTTGAACCTTGACATCATATTCACATTTATCTCTCTATTGATTCTGGATTATCACTCTAACAAAGTTGGAGGGGGTAGAGGCCTTCCACTTATGATTTTATTTGACAAAAGTAAATGGGATTTATGCTTAGGGAACCCCAAGAGACCATTAGAGAAATGATCTTTCAAAGGAAAATCTAATGTACAAGGATTAAAAAAACAAGATTTGTTAGAGGAATGAGAGACTTCTAACTTATCAATATTTATATCTTGGGGGATTTCCATCACAATATTGAAAAAGTAATCTAGGAGATTAATAAGAAACATGGGAGAATTATTTAGACACGCAATAGGAGGGGCTAAAGAATACTCTTCATAGATACCACCTAAACCTTCTCTGAAAAAAACCAAATGAATGTCTAGAAGTAGAGTTGGAGCCATTGGTTCAACCAAAGACTTAGCCTACTCTAAAGGTTCCATGACATCCCAAATAGTAACCTTATGGGGTTGTTTTGCATCTCCTTGGGAGCCTTCACAACCTTTGAAGGGAAATTTCTAGTCTAATCAACCACTTTTTTACAATGAAAATACACAAACGGGATTAATTCATACTCTATAAATTGAGTCTGGATTCACCAAGTTTTGAATTTATTTTAATCTCATAAGCTATGTCGAATGATTTCTTTATATTTTAAAAAAATATGAGCATAAACCAACCACATTATAAAAGTTGTCATAAAGTCAATTGACAGAAGAAATACAAAGGAAGCCACAAGAGCTCTAAAAATTTAATTATCACAAAAAACAAGGGGAAGAATAGGGGATCTATCCTTGGCAAGGACTTCTTTACAAGACAATTATCTAGGATTAAACCCTACCTCTCCGTATTTAAAAGCTAGAAAAGAGTATCTCAATGTCAATAGAACACCATCAAGAACAGTAACCAGTAACCAAGTCCTCTTCACATGTAAAAGAAAAGGATTAAAATATCTTGGCCATATAAAACACATAACTATGACCTTTTGTATTCCATATACTTTCCACGTAAGCCTAAATGAATTTATTATTAGGGAAGTCACCAATATATTTTTCTACTAGACATATCTCCATAGAAGAAATGTCCTTCTCCAAAATACAATCTGAAAACAAAATAGAGAGACTTAAAAATAGGATCAATAGAATGAGTTCCGGGAGATGAAGAACTCTTAAATTTTAAATGGGAACCCAAAAATTTTGTCCAATTTGGATTATGGTCGACCTTAGAGGCCTATGATTTTCCAACTGGAGGAACCAAAGAAAGAGATGATGGATCCTAGCACACATTATCCATCACAACATGTAGGAGGGGACTCAAGGAGAGGAAATTGCCCTCTTAAAAGCCACACCAGAAGAAAAGGAAGGATCTAAAAAGACATGGGAACAAACAAATTAACCTATCCCACCATCAAGTGAAGGCCTAACACCATCCCCTATAATTTATAACCCCCATATTGCCCCTCTATTATCATTCATTCAAATTTATACAATTCCCACATGAGGGGGATTTAAATTCAGACACTTCTTACTAACAGATGATAGCTCCATTGTTGACCACTTGATGTGTTTCTACTTTATGTCTATTTTTCTATATTTCAAATAGTTATTAATCAATATTATCACATATTAAAATTTATGTGCTAGGGTTTTGTAAATAATAATATAAGAAACACATGTCATTTAATAATCATGAGGGATTAAGGGATGAGACAAATTTTGGGAGAGGGACTTTGTAAATAATAATATAAGAAACACATGTCATTTAATAATCATGAGGGATTAAGGGATGAGACAAATTTTGGGAGAGGGACAAGGATGATTCATCAGTAACTCATTTCTATAACAAATGTCATTAGCTAGAATGTTACTATGGGAACTATTAATCATATCATCCTCTTGCACTAGAATATCCTTATGGGTAGAGAAATAATTCATCAATTCTTTATCTCTTCAAGAGAGATCATCGGAGTGAATGAAAGAGAAAGTGTCAATAAGGGGATTTTTAACCCTATAAGTGTCTTGTATCGCAATAGAATCCTCTTGCACCAAGGAACTCCCATAGGGGAGACACATTTTAGGAGAAGGATCAACATCATTCCTCAATGATTCATCCTTTATAGTTAGGTATTTAATAGACATTTTTTTCATATAAATGAAAAATAATTCTTGCCTGATGTTGTGTTGAAATATGAAATTGAAATATACTTGCGAAGAAAAGTATTTTATTAGATGGCTATTGATCTAGAAGTTTAACCATCACAAATTGGAGAAAAACAAATGTGGAATAATAGGTGTGATTTGTATAAGGTGTCTCAAAGATTGTGAATATCCTATTTAATTTTTTTTTGTACTTTGTTTTTATTACATGTCATATTTTAACTGTATTTTATCCAATATTTATACTCTACCTCAAATGAGGTATTTGATTTGTATAACGAATATAAGGTCATGTGTCGGTATTTTGTTGATGAGTTGTGAGACATAATAAGCTTGATAAATATTAAAGATTTACATCACATATACAATATATTATTCTATAAAAAAAATTTGATGTTAGCTTAGGACACATAAAAGCTAACAATAAGGGTGGTTACTTTACATTTGTGACCAACTATGACATATTTTATTTTTTTATCCTATATTGCTAATTTCAAGATGGAATATTATGACAAGTTGGATGACTATGTTGATGTGGCCAAACCAAGAATAATATATAATTTCTTGATTTTTCTATTTTCATCAAGAGACTGACAATCTTCATAAATGGTATTAGAAATTATGTTTTATTTATACATCATATTTTGAAGGATTTGTAACATTTAAAAAAAAAATATTTATTGTTTTCTACTTTACTCTCACCACACACATTTTTAGACTCTTGAATATCAAAAATATTATATAAATCCTTCACAAAATATGTTTAATTCATAATTTCCATTATTATATTAACCTTTGTTTTACATTTCTATTTAGATATAAACCCTCACCATGTTATCCCTTTTATATTATATCATGTGGCCATATAAATTAATATTATTCTTGCACAATTGCTCGCTAAACTTGTCTCACATTTCAAAACCACTTTAGTCTCTTGTTAAACCATTTTCAAATCAACTTTCCTACTGACAAATCTCCCAAATAAATTTTAATGATCAAAAGCTATTATATTTGTTTTGCATTCCTTTCTCACATAAAACCATTTTCAAATAAACTTTCCAGTTGAAAATATCGCAAATAAATTTTACTGATCAAAAGCAATTATTATAATTTGGCATTGCTTAAAAAAGAAAAAATATGTACATTTAAATATTATTACTAAGAAAAAGAATGTGTATAAAATAAAAAATCTATATTTTTTTATATTTTTCTTTTCATAAGAATATCTTTAATATTATCTTCTTTTATTAAGATATTCTATCTTTTCTAATATTTAAAAAAGAGAAATTATTAAAAAAGAAGATAAATATTATTTAAAAAATTAATCAAGAAACTCTTTTCAATATATATATATATATATATATATATATATATATATATATATATATATAGGGGTCCACCCACCCTCACCTTAAGATTGTAAAGGTTATGGTGGCCCTAAAAATTAATCCCCCTTGTGCATTAGAAATCAGTTACTTCTCCCTTTAGTCTATTGAGTTTAGATATGCCCATCTTATATAACTTAAAAAAGAATGTGAATCTATATATTATTATTATCTTATTTTTATAAGAATATCTTTGAATATTATCTTCTTTTATTAATCTATCTTTTTTAATGTTTCAAAATAAAATATTAAAAAATAAGATAAATACTAATAAAATATATCAAAATTAATTATCTATGTTAATGAATAAGCAAATATCAATACAAAAAATGTTTATCATATTTTATCCTTTTAAAATAATAATTGGAGATTCGCATAAACATACAATAATTATTCTTTTTTTTTTTCTTTTAAAACAACAATTTGAGATTGACATACACTCTACCAACAAGACATTTGTACTTTCAAATCTTCAATCCTATTGATTATGCATTTTCCAAATTTTGTTTTATTAATTTTTGAACACCAATATTTTCATTTTTGCAAATATAGTTTTTATTTAAGTGCAATAGGGATAAACAAGTGATTGAGTATTCGATGTCACGTTCAAAAGTGTATCAAACATGTTTTAGTAAACTACAAATTTGATTAGGTATCTATCATCATTTCTTTTGCATTTTAGTATATTATAGAGTGTGCTACTATTTTGGTAAACTTTTTGATTAAACATGTATACCTTTATTCATGGTTTTCCATAGTTTAAAGACCATTCATTTTGTTTTACTAAAATATTGGATGAATAGCAGAGAAGATTTATGTAGACGACTTGCATTTCTTTATCGAACCATAAACAAAGATGCGTATTAAACTAGCCTTACTCTCTCTGCAATCTGCAAACATTGAGGAATGAAATTAACCCTTGCGTGTGAGGATTGATTAGAGGGAATACATGATCTTAAAATTGACCACTCCTGAGCCATAAACCATGGTTGCATGCGTAATTGCATGTCTCCTCTTTGTTTTCAAGTTTATACATATTTTATTTACTTGAATGTTTCTGACTCGAGTTGAGGTTTTGTAAAATCATTTCTAATGGATTATAAAAGTTCTACCATCAAATCATTGTATTCCATGAAATAAGAACCACTTATATCATATTATTCAAGCACCCTATTTAATTTCTGCACAGTTTGCATGCATGTCTATTGAAGATCTCACAACTGCAATATCTGCAACCTATCAAACCTTCGATGTCTTGACAAATGCTTATGTTTTAAATCTTCCCGCTCAAGTCTCTCACAATGATTAAGGACATTCTATTTGATTTTATTTCATTAAATTGATTTTATATATAGCCTCTAAATATTTTTATTAAATGATAATTACTAATAAAATATATTAGAAATAACTTAATTCTAAATTATTTTATTAATATTTTAACTAATATAAATTTTTTAGTTGATTTTGTTGAGCTGTTCATTTTAAAATTATTGCTTTTATACAATAAAAAATGTAAATATAATTAACATCCTGGCTTAAGAGTTTTCATAACATTTCATATGGAAAATTTGTATGGACAATTAATTTTATGCAATATAAAATTTCGTTGAAGACAAACCGACAAAAAGTGGAAAGAATACCAGCCAATCGTACTGTAATGTTTTTTTTTTCATTTACGAACTTTAGGACATTTTTAAATCTACAATATGAGAACTTCCAAATCTATAGATAAAAGTTAATCTATGAATAATGGAGAATACAGCATTAATCATATACAAATTGATAGCCAACGAAGGATATATATATGTTGTTTTAGGGTGCGGAGGCAACACCAGCAAGGTAAAAACGTGTACTATCTAGACATGTGAATTCTAAATCCATAGATTGCTTAATCTATGAATTATTGAAAAAAACAGCTCTAATACAATATTATTGTGAATTAAGTATATTTAAATGTTCTCTAGTAGGGTGCAGGGGCAACATCAGCAAGGGAAAAGCCCTTCACGGTTGGCCCAGCTGCGACACTCTCCATCATCATTCTCCTGCTTCGTGTTTTGTGGGCCTCGCAAAGCTGAGGTAAATATATTCCTGCATTCCTTATAAATCTTGTTACCATCTGTTTGAATAATATAATCATAGATATTTCCTGACAAGTAATGAATAATGAAAAATGGAGCAATTACCCTCTCCTGTGGCGAGATTATGGTAGAGATTGACAATGTTGGGGCAGCTGTTCTGGCACTTGTCTGAGCACAGTTTAGACGTGAAATCAGAATATTCAGAAAGACCGTCACTTGACATACCCACACACATTCTCTGCAAACCGCAGCTTTGCAGGCACTCCTCACTCTCAATCCATTCCATCATCTTCTCCGCCATTACGCCCGACGACTGGAATATAATTGCAYATGTTACACTCCTTATTCTACAAAGTGTCTTTTCGAATAAAAAAGGAAGAGAAAACAGATGTGATTTGTGTAAGAGAATGTATTACCTGGCATTGGTATTCTACTGATGATATCTGTGTGGAGGGGACGAATAAGTATTTCTTCTCGAGAACACAGCGAGCTCCAGAAGATGAAACAGAGAAAGCGCACATTTCTACTGGAAGTTTCTCACATTCCACACCTCCTTCACCTGCACAAAATCATTATTAAAGCCTCTTCAATATAAACATGAATTTCATCAATCATAAGTTTCGTCTATGATAACAAGCTATTTCGTTAATATCAGAAGTAACCGTTGACGCCTTTTAACCTATGTAATTTTGACCACGAGATATAAGAATGACTTGCTACAAATTAGAAAACTAAGTTAGATTAGGCCCAAAAAACAGTAGATAGATTCGAGGTTTCTTACTAGCCTTTTCTATAGTTCAGGGTCGATCTCAGAAACATAAAGATCTAAAGATGTTTAAATCTAAATATAATATTGATTGGCTACCATTTCAATAAGTTCAGAGCATTTCGAAGACAACGTAAATTATGTATTACTAGGAGAAAACAATAATTCAGAGAACGACTATTGCATCTGATAATGTTTTAAAAACAAGAAAATTCGTACCCATCACCAAAATGCTTTGCAAGCTGAAAAGCGCCAAACAAATGGCTAATGCAACTCTCATTTCAAAAGCCATCTTGTAACTTCTTTTCTTGCCCAAGCAAAATTAAAAGCAAGAAAAAGAGGAAACTTGAGGGAGAAGAAATGCAGATGTGAAGAACAAAGCAAAGGAAGGAGATGCATTTATAGGCGGGCCTTGGTAGATAAACTGAATGGCACCGTGGCTTGGAAGTTTCTGGTCATTTTCCAGGAGCCGTGGTAGACAAGGAATTTGGAACGCGGACTGGAAATTTTGAATCATGTGGAAAAGAAAATATAGATGGGGAAGTTTCCTATTGGAATTCGAATTTTCAAATGGCCTAATATTGACCGGACGCGTGGTTTTGCTCCATCAAAAGTCGTTGTAAATCGTCTCATAATTCAAAAATTACAATTGACGAGAAGGGTGTACTTGACTTGGTGTCATTCAATTTTAATAATGACAATCATTGAGTCGGAGTTATGTGCTTATTCAATTTAGGTAAAATTACCAAGATCACAAAAATATTGTATTTCGTTAATAACTATATGTGCAAATAGGATTATAAAAAATTAATGTCTAATTTAAGAAGAATTGGAATTATATTATTCTTTGGAAAAGATGAATATGTTTTGTTATCTATATTTCTAAATCCTTAATTCATTATTAAAAATAATCAAGAATATTTTTAATAAAAATATAGTTTTTTTTTATTGGAAAATATTGTCCTCTTTTAAGTTTCCTTTTAAGATTAGATATTTACAATTATAAAAATATTATTTTTCAAAGTATATTTTTTCAGTTTTAGTAATCTACTTCTCAAAATTTCCCTTAAAAATTAGAACTTTAAAAATGCTATTACTATAACTTTTCAATACATACTTCTTCATTATGGTAATATTTGTATCTGTGTGAGTGTTATTACAATTATTCATCAATCTATTATTGTTAAGTCGGTACATTCTTAGAAAGTATTCACATTTCATATTCTTTCTTTTTATTATCTTTTCATGTTCTATTAAGGGACAAAAATAATGTGATAATAAAAACACAATAAAGTATTGAACAAAATACTTGAGTAAATAAATGACACTAAGGATTGCATAGTCTAAGAGGAAATACTAAAGATATGTATGCTACCCTAAACTATAGACTAAGTAAAATACTAAAATAATTATGTAAATGGGGAGAGACAAAATAGATAGAAAATCATTCAAGAACTTAGGCACTATGATTGAAAATAAGGATGGACATCAAAATCACCGCTTCCTTGCATCTTTAAAACCAAACCATTAAGAGAAAACAACATCACTAATGATCATAGAGATTCACTCTAAATTAGGCAAAAGGTTACATAAATTGGAATATGAAAGTGTGCCTTTTGTTTGCTTTCGTTGCAAGAAAGCAAGGCATATGGCCAGAAAGTGTTGAGAACTAGCTAAGGAAAAAGCGAGGAAGGCTCAAAAGTTAGGAGGAAGAACAAAGGACCAAGTTCCTGAAGCTCCAACTTTGGAGAAACCCCAAGCGGGTTCCTCAGGTACCCAAGTCTGGAAGAAAAAGGACCCAACAACTGCTCTCCCTATTTCAAGTAACAAAGGGGAAACATAAGCAACCATCAAAGAGAAAATGGAAGAATCTAAATAGAGATCTGCTCTTGTCTCAGAGTGTATGGAGATGTTTCCATTTGAGGAGCCTGAACCTGTTTCGGAAGGTACCATAATGTTTGAACCCTTACAAGTGGATAAAACCATGGAAGATCAGGGCTGTGGGGAAGGGACCCCATGTGCGCTGAACTTCTCTTCTTTGGCCATGAGATCCCCTAAACCTTCCTGGGAGATTGGGGCTTTTTGGTCTACGCAAAACAATCCAGAGGGTGACAAAACTCATGTGTCTATCCCTTTTTCAGATCTGGATCATCCGGAGTAGGTATTCAATATGGAAGCACTGATAAAATCGGTCACTCTAGGGCAGTTCACAAGAATGGAAGAAATTTTTTCCAAACATCAGGAAGGGACGGTGGGTGAATCAACTATAGTAAAAAAAAAGAGCAGCAGGGACACCTCCCCGATTTCCCGAGTAGCAACCAGGAGCAAGAACAAAGAAGATTTGGGGGTTAAAACTAAAACTCCAGGGAGGAAAAAATCAAGCCAGATCTGGCAAGAAGAAGCTTGCAAGAACATAGCGGATGGAACCCAAAAGACCATCCATGTAGCATGCACTTCTAGTTATAAATGAAGCTAATATCTTAGAATTTTTGTGGTCTTAATAGGCCACATAAGCAGGATGTAATTAGAAATATGATAAGGGATCATAGACCTGATATCATGCTAATCTAGGAAACTAAGATGAAAAAGGAAAAACTTGAAGGCATTAAGTTTTACAATACTATGGATAGGGTTGCAACGAGTTCAGAAGGTGCCTCCGGAGGTTTGATGACTCTATGGAACTCTTCTCTCATTAGGGCCCAGAAATCATTCACGAAGAAGGTAATGTGTTGCTTTGGAATTTCACTAATATAAAGGATGATGAAAGCTGGTATATCATGAACATCTATACTCCTAATTCTAAAAAAGGGAGAAGATCTTACTGGGAAAAACTTAGAGACATAATTTCCATGTTAGATCTTTCAAAAGGTATAATAATGGGGGATTTTAACACCCCTCTCAAAGAAGGGGAGAATCAGGGAGGGATTATCCCTGATCCAGAAAGCAGGCAAGATCTCATGGACCTTATCAATGATCATGCCCTCTTAGATGTGGATCTTCAAGGGCCAAACTTCACTTGGAGCAATGGGAGAACTGGGAAAGAGTGCATCCAAGTCCGGCTAGATAGGTCTTTGATTACGGTTGATTGGATGAACTCTTATAATAGAAAATTATGTTCTCTTGTCAGGATTGGGTTGGATCATTCTCCTCTATCTCTTACTCTTGACCCGATTATTAGGCAAAGAAACTTCCCTTTCAGATTTAAGAAGATGTGGACCACCCATCCTAACATTAATAACAAGATCTTGGAATGGTGGAATATTGATGTTAAAGGCTCTGCAATGTTCAAAGTAGCTAAAAAACTAAGAAATGTCGAGATTAAGCTTTGGAATAAGAGTGAGTTTGGGGACATTTTTTCCTCCAAAGAGAAGGCCATTTCTGAACTTAGTCTTATCCAAGAAGAAATCCAGAGAGATGGGTAAGATGAGAACAATTTGAGTCATGAAAAAATTATTCTCTCGGAGTATCACAATGTGGTCAGGAAGGAGGAGATGTACTGGAAGTAGAGATCCAGATCCATATGGTTGAGGTAGGGGGACCAAAATACTTTTTTCTTTCATTTATCCACCATGAAACACAGGGCAGCCAATAGGATTAGTAGCATCAAAAGGGGGAGCCAAATATTGCAGGATGACAGAGGTATCTCTTTTGTTCATGTTGAATTTTTCTCCACCCTTCTTTCTAAAGACCATCATCTCTCTGATCAGGAACATGAGGACCTCTTGAGAAACATTCCCTCTGTCATCTCAAATTTTCAAAACAAAGCCTTGAGTGCCATTCATAATCTTGAATAAGTTAAAAGAATCACTGAATTCTCTCCCTGGAGATAAGGCCTTGGGTCCAGATGGTTTCCCTATGTTCTTCTTCCACAAGTACTAGGATATTGTCAAATATAATGTGGTCAAAGTTGTGAAGGAATTCTTTGGGTCCAAAAATATTCTTAAGGAGCTCAATGTTACCTTCCTGGTTCTTATTCTGAAGGTCATAGGGGCGGACTCTATGGATCTTTTTACACCCATTATCTTATGTAATTATTTCTATACGATCATATCCAAAGTCATTACTATCAGAATTCTTCATGTGCTCCCCTCTATCATTTCTCACCAACAGTCAGGTTTTTTTTCCTAGAAGATAGATTCTTGGTTCCATTATGGCGGTGCACGAAGTGGCCCATTCTCTAGAGGTAGGTAAGAGGGAATATTTCCTTCTCAAGAAGGACTTGTCTAAGGATTATGACCGAGTGGACTAGTTATTCCTAATGAAAGTGTTGGGAGCTTTTGGTTTTAATAGTAAAACTTTCTAGATCATCCATCAGCTCATATCTTCGCCCTCTTTAGAATTCTTGGTTAATGGGTCTCCTTCTTCCTTCTTCAAAGCCTCTTAGGGCCTGAGACAAGGAGATCCCATATCTCCTATCCTCTTCATCATTTTGGCTGAGTGCTTGGGGAGATCGATTTCAGCTCATAGGAGTTCAGGGGAGCTAAAAGGCATTAGGTTGTCCTTAGGAAATACCATTTTCTCTAATCAATAATTTGTTGATGATACCATTTTGGGAGGGGAGGCTTCGGTTAGTGAGGCTAGAGTTGTAAAACACCTTTTGGAATCCTATACTAGGGCCACATGGAAATCTATGAAGAGAACAAGTGTTTCCCTTTGATTGCTTGGGACAAAGTTTGCCTCCCTAAAAGTGCTGGTGGATTGGGTATCAGGTGGATCAGGCCTTTCAACAAGGCACTTCAAGATAAATAGATTTGGCGTATCTTCCATGGTAAAGGGGAATGGAGATTAAATAGATTTGGCGTATAAGCACCTGTCCAATGATTCTTTGAGTTACTTCTTTTATTGTGATGATATCTTGAAAGGTTTGTTTATCTAGAATGGTTTCTTTAATGCCAAAGATCTTGCTAAGTCTAAAGCTAAATGGAAAATTGGTAATGATCAAACTATCAGTTTCTCGAATGATAATTGGTTATATTTTGGTCCCCTGAAAGGTAATGACCACTATAACTTATGGAAGGATGAGTGCACCTTGAAATTTGGGGACAAGGTATGCAACTACATAGTGCAAAATTCTTGGGTGGATCTGTCATCTATCTCCCAAGATTTTTCTCCCTTATTCACTACTCTGAATGCTATTTCTCTTTCCCAAAATTAGGATGCCTTGATTTTGGAGGGATCCCCAAAAAAAAATTTCATGGTGGCCTCTGCCTATTCTCAACAGCTGCACCAGGAAGCCATGTCTTTTTGGGATAAAGCATGGCTACCTGGCCTTATCCCCAAAATTAATGTCTTCTTCTAGATTTTTCTTCAAAATCGCATTCTCATTGTTGATAACCTTCTTAAGTGTGGTATCTTGATCCCCAATAGGTGTGTGCTGTGTCAGTTCCATGCTGAATCTATGGACCACCTATTCATCTATTGCCCCTTTATTAGTTGTGTCTGGCATTATCTCCTGTCAATTTTTGGGTTGTAGTGGTGCTTCCCTTCCTCTATTAAGGACCTCTTCTCCCACTATACCCTACCCTTCAAGAATACTGCTTTTCACAAAATTTGGTCTTGGGTGCTTCCTTACCTTTGCTGGCGAATTTGGCAAGAGCACAATAACCGTATCTTCAAGGACTGTAGTATTCCTCCCAAAATCATTTATGAGAAGATACATCATGCTTTTTTGGAAAATTATATTTCATGTGGGAATACTAATCCTTTTGCAGGAAAAAAAAATTTTGCGGGTCCTAAGAAGAACAAAGAAAAAAGATAGAATTGTACCTGGAGCTTTCCCCTAGAAGGATGGTCTAAAGCCAACTTTGACAGTGAGTCTAAGGGTAACCTGTGCAAGGCAGGAAGTGGTAGAGTGATTTGTAACTACTTTGGCTAGGGCATTGCTACTGTTAGCCTTCCACTTGGCACACAAACCAATCACTACATGGAAATTAATGTGTCCCTCCAAGTTACCAAATTAGCCCATGACTTGGGGATCAAAAATCTTTGGTTAGAAGGTAACGCATGCAATATTATTAACTATCTAAAAATGCTTCACCCACTATCATGGACTATAGACAATATGATTGATGAGACCCATAACCTTTTGAATACCTTTAATAAGGTTCATATATCCCACATGTATAGAGAAGCCAACCAGGTGTCTAACTGGTTTGCCAACTTGGCAGTGAAAAGTGACAGGCAGACTTGCTGGTGTTATGGTGGAGGCCTCCCACGTCAAGCGTTCAATTTTTTCGATTATGATTGAATCCTAGAAAATGAGGGATTTATTCACATTACTCATGATAGTTAATGATTTTTATGGCAATGAGTTTCCCATAAATGGAAAGTACAAGACAGGCTGGAAAGGAAATGATAACAAGTCACACCCGCACACTTACTAGGTGCCCAGTTGCATTGGAAAAACCTATCTTTCAAGGGACAGAAGAAGAACTATCTGGAACAACTCAGAGAGAAAAGGTCTGCTAAGTGGTAACTTTCTGTCTACGATTTAGAGCTTTTTTTCTTGCAATGGAAGGGGAAAGACATAGAAGGGAGGCTTCTAAAGACTGTGAAGAGTGGAGGAGGTGAACCAAGGTTTGGCACTACCTTCAACAAGGTGGCATTTCCACTTTCATTGAAAGGCTTCATGGTGGGAAGTCGTCAGTGACAAAAATGTTTGTAAAATGCTAGAATGAAGACATCATAGTGATTGATGGAAGAAATTTTATGGTGACCAAGGAGGTCATATCTGCAGTTATAGGAATCCTAATTATTGGCAAGAAATTTTACGGAGATCAAAAAATTTTAGACTCTGCGATAAGAGACTTTGTTAATGTAGACACCCTAAAATGGACAGGCTTGCGACTTTACATTAAAAACACTAATTTTCATCTATTAATTAATGGTTTCTTAATCATTAATTAATCATCTATTTTCTTCTAAATTCATTTCTCAAATCATCTTATCCAATCCCCAAAATTAATTAAATAATTAATCTTATTTAATTAATTAAGCTTTAATTGATTAAATTACCATTATTTAATTAATTAAACTCAATTTCCTATAGTTTAAATC
>MU226166.1:1720516-1733449 GCA_018584345.1 Thuja plicata
AACCAGGAAGCATAGGGATATGAAGGATTATCACAAAGTACTTCCAACAGCTTGCATGATCAATGAGGAGATTACAGAATGTAAAAGCCAGAGGGCAGAAAGAATGCCTCAGATAACTCCTGGGAAGAATGAATTCTCCTTACAAAATGCCAAAATATTCTGAGCACTAAGGCTCTCAAAAACTCTTTTATACAACCCTCAACTGCACGCAGGCAGGAGTCCAAAAACCTAACTAGGGTTACAGATTTACAATATAATTATTGACCCTAGGACAAAAATCTAATCTGGCCATAAATGTGCACCAAGGATGAATCCCGATCAGATCAGATTTGATTTCCTTCTTGCAACCATCCCTGTACTTGATCATGCTCGCAGACACGCAACCTGGGTCCATTAGTTCAACTCTACAAGTAGACCTTGCCATGAATGCTCACCAACTGATCCTATCTTCCCAGGATGAGAAATGACACCTAACAGCCGCCCAAACCTCTAGAAGAGTTGCAAAAGTCTCTGATTTGTAATAACTATTCTGTAGCCCCCAAGAATGCAGTCTCTGACCTTTTTCAAAGTTGATCCTTAATCTACAAAATATCTGATTATCCCCCTGAAAAGATCTGATCCTTCTAGCGTCCTCTTTCCTTTACCGATATTGAAACAGATCTAATCAAAGATCAGCTGACTGTTTCACGCATAATTTCCTGTAATTAGCATACTCTGATCCATTTTGGAAACCCCTACAAATTGAACAAATCATCTCTGCTTTGTCGCTTACTCGCTTAGCCTTCCACTCTATTTTCACTTCATGCGCGAGTGCGTGATGAGTCCCCCCTTTCCTTTAGTCACAAAATCGCGAGGTACATCTTTATAACACTTTCCTTTCAGCGACTGAGCGCCAATGTTCTTTCTTTTTCATTTATCCCTGTGTCGCACAGTCGCCTAGGCTTTACTCTATCTTTCATTTCATGCGCGAGTGTGCGACAGCATCCATTTTCCATTTGGTCGCGCACTCGTGAGCCGGTTCTTTATAACACTTTCTTGTCCAGCGACTGCGCGATGACCATTCTCTCCTTTGGTCGCTCGGTCGTGAACTCCTTTTACCTTATCTAAACTGCTCGGCGACTGGGCGACATCTTCTTTATTTTATTCAGTCGCACACTCGCAAGTTGCCCGTCCTTTATCTTCATTGCTCGGTGAGTGAGCGACGAGCCCATTCTTTGCTATTCGCATGCTCGCGAGCTGCATTCTGTTTATCTTTATTGCTCGGCGAGTGTGCGATGACTTCCATTTTTCCTCGGCGCATAGTCGCGAGCTGAAAACCCTTTACCTTCATTGCTCGGTGACTGAGCGATGAGCCACTTTCTTCCTCAGTCGCACACTCGCAACCCCTTTCTCTTTCATTTGACAATTGCAGCGATTGAGCGATGAGCTCTTCTTTTCTGCTCGTCGCAAGGTCGCGAGCTCTTTTCCATTTACCCAATTTGATCAGTGACCAAGTGATGACCATATCTTTCTACTCGTCGCGTACTCGTAGGCCGTCTTCTATTTACCTTTTTTGTTCAGCGAGTGCGCGATGAGTTCATCTGTTCCTTTGGTCGCTCACTCGCAAGCAGTTCCTTCGTTGTCCTTATTACTCAGTGACTGTGTGATGAGACTCCTTTTTTGCTCGTCGCGCACTCGCGAGCCCCTTTTATTTTACTTGAACTGCTCGGCGACTACGCGACCATTTTTCTCTTTCAGCTCATCGCCGACTCGCGGCCCCAACATGAAAACTTAGAAACAACTCATGACTGTGCGATAACTCATTTCTTTAGCTCGTCGCTTAGTCGGGGGTGGATTGAACTTATGCAAGAATAGGTCGCGATTGTGCGACGACCGCGATTGGCAGCTTGTCGCGCAGTCGTGCAACTCAAAGATATGACATAAAAAGCAAGATTTGAAAAGGGGCCTAGCCATTTTGGGCGGGAAAACACAGAGGATGGCCAAATTGCACAGGACGTAAAAATTTAGGTAACAAAAATATTATGGAGGTTCTTGTTAAGAGACATCATGTACTACATTACATTGGACAGAATCCAAACCTACCATTTTGTCCTTTTGAATCATATTCACCATGGAATTCAAGTGTCTATACCCTTTTATTTGTATGATTCTATAAATGATAACATTAATGGGTATAGAGAGAAGGCCATAGCTAACCCCGCCCTGTATGAAGGCCTTTTCTTTTAATCTATGAATATTTTATGGCCCAAATCCTTGGGAAGGAGGTGGCTCAGAAAGATGATATGGAGGCCTCTGGCTCAAACTACATTCCTTTGGAGACTAAAGATAGTGATAGTCTACATTTTGAGGATAATTATGAGTATGAAATGAAAAAATAACAATCAGGGCTTGTTTTCCAAAAAGCGTAGAGTCATTCTACAAACCATCAAAAAGAGAAAATGGTTACCCTAAAAAATAGAATACCATGGTTATTTCTTCTGAGGAAGATTACAATGATAATGAGGAAGGTATGGACATGGATGGTGAGGAGGTTATTTCTAGTGGCAAAGTCAGAATGAGAAAACAACTTACGACGGGTAAAACCAAAATAAAAAGGATAAGAACAGGGATTTGAGAGGGGACCAAAAATCTCCTGAGGACAAGACCCAATGTGTCTCCCTTGTTTCAGACCACAATATGAAGAGGAAGCTCTATGGAGATTACCAAGAGACCAATTAGGCTATTCCTTCTCCTCAGAACTCTCAACCCCATAATATAGGGAAGGATGATAGGCAGGATAGCGAGTTCTATTCTTATATGGGAGAATAGGGGATGATAATAGGATGGCGCAAGTTCAATGAAAAAAAAAGAAAGATGGGGATCACCAGAGAAATTATAAACCCCAAGGTTATTGAAGGTGAGGGAGGCTGTATCAAGTTGGATGAGCTTATTGACCCATCTATGGTGGTGCTTAGTGATAATACTAGGGAGTTTGAGATCAACCTACTCAACAATTCCCAGAATAGCATGTTAGATAACTAAAAAACTATCAAATGGCTATTCCACGAAGTGGAGGATCTTAAAAAAAGGGTTACTGACAATGACAAGGCTAAAAATGACAACAATATAGAGGAATAGGAGAATCTGAGCAGTAGAGTATAAAAAATGGAGGATAATATGACTTGGGTAGAAGCTACCATAAAGAACATAGTAGAGAAAAGCTATAATATCCTTAAAGCATCCAAAGAGAACACCAATACAAACATAGAGAAGCTAGAGGAAAAATTAGATGGGCTGGAGGTGACCAACATGGAAGTGGAGACTGAACAGAACACTGTACAGGGTCCCGACAAGAGAACTAAAGCTAGAACAAAGAAGATTAAGGTCAAGGACATGGCGCTAGATCTCCAGATGATCAAGGAATCTTCTGCAAACATGGATTTTCTCAAGGCCAAGGTGGCCACATTGATGGCGGACTTATCATGAGGGTCCCTAGTCTTTTTTGCTGACCCTTTTTTATTTTATTTTGTAGAAGCCGTGTGTTTTTTTTTCTCTAGCCTATGTTGACCTGTTCTATCTTTTTTCTTTCTTTCATTTAGACTTGGCTTAATTCTTTTTTAACTATGTTTCAGGTTTTAGGAACCGTGTAAAACCTATTTTACTTAATAAAAAACATTCCTCATCTTCTTTGAAACTAGGATAATGATGATTTACTTAAACCATTATCTATAGATGAAGTTAGGAAGGTAGTTTTTCCAATGGCCTCAAATAAGGCTCCAGATCCAAATGATTTTGCTCCTATTTTCTTCTAGAAGTGTTGGGGCTTCATTAGACAAGATATATTACATGCTATGGCAGATTCTAGGAGAAATTTCACTGTGCTTAAGAAATTTTATGCAACTAACATTTCTCTCATCCATAAGTGTGCTTTGCCTATATATTTTTTAGAATTCAAACCCATATCCTTATGCAACATAGTTTACAAGATTTTCACTAAAGCAATCTCCCTTTATCTAGCCAAAATTATTCCCTCTATTATCCCTTCTTAGCTTAGGGTAGCTTTGTTTCAGGCAACAAATAGCAGAATAATCTCTTATTAATCATGAGGTAATGAAATCTATTTATTCTAGTAAATTTCCTATTATGATAGTCAAATTGGATGTGTTGAAGGCCTACAACCATCTATGCCATTATTTTCTCAACCAAATTCTTCAACGTTTGGGTTTTAGAAAAAAGTGGTGTAAGTGGATCCTATTTTTTATGTCTGGTGCAAGATTCTATATTCTTGTAAATGGAATCCCATGTGGTTTTTTCTCTTCCTCTCTACAGGATAAATCAAGGAAATTCACTATCTAGTTTTTTTGTTTATTATAATGGTTGAGGACCTGAGCAAACTGATTGCCAAACATCATCAATTGTCTCTCTGTTAAGGTATATCTATTCTAAACACTTTAGTGTGAATCACAAACACTCTTTATGCAGATGAAACTATGTTATATGGTCAGCGGATAATGAAGGAAGCCCAAACTCTTAAATATACCTTGGATGAATACTAGAAGATATCTAGTCAAAGAATAAACCAATCCAAATCCAAAATTTTATTCTTCAATGTCTCTCTAAAAGTATTAAAAAAATTACTTTCAATGTTTATTAAGATTTAAAGATGATGCTATACCTTGCACGTAACTGGGAATATTCTTATTCCAAGGTTCTAATAGAACTTCATATTGGTCTTCAATCATCTCTTCAATTTATGAAACATTTTTATCATGGAAAGCTCGGTGGTTATCTTTCACAGGTAGAGTTCTTCTTATTAAGATAGTTCTCTCTTCAATTCCCAAATATATTTTCTGTATGCTACAAGCCCCTATAGGTATTATTCATAAAATAATCAAACTTCGAAGAAATTTTCTTTGGAAAGGTAATATGGATGACAAGAAAAAAATTCTATTAATTTAATTGAATAATATCTATAAATCAAAAATTGAATAGGGTTCATGAATTCATGATTTGTCTATTAGAAACCTCACCTTGGGTGCTAAGCTAAAATGAAAATTATACTCAAATTAGTCCACTTTGTGAGATAAAATATTCAGAGAAAAGTATATGGATTCTGATGCACCTAAACACATTTTCACTATGCTTTATTGTCCAAAAAAATCTTCCATGTGGAACTTTGTTATTCAAAGTAGGGAAATGATAGTCCCCTATATATCTTGGATTTTAAATGATGGTGTTAAGGAATTGTTCTAGGGAGACTCTTGGAACAAATATCCTCCATTCTTTTTAATTTGAATCCTCTCCAAGATAAGAAGGCTCTTCAAAAAGTATGGGGTGTTAGGGTGACAAATTATCTCCTTATTAATGATGATTCTAATACTATTATTTGGAAGGAGTTATTTTTCTTCCTTTTCCACATTACTAAAAAGATGAATTGCTAGAAATTTAGGAACATGGGATATTTCATCCTTCAATTGAACCCGATCATCTCATTTGGACTCCAAGTAAATCAGATCAATATAGAGTGAAACTAGGCTATCAATCCTTCAAAAATATTAGTATCCCAAACAGATAGGAAATTTTTTTTCTTTTTGTTGGCATGAAGCTATCTTACCCAAGGTGGGTGTGTTCTCATGGCTCGTCTTAATTGATAGGATTATTTCAGGTCTAAGGTTGAAGAGATTTGGCATATCTCAAGTGTTTTCTTGTGTTTTATGCAATTAAAATGGTAATACTACGAATCATTTTCTATTTTAATGTCTGCTTGCTCAATCATGTTGGAAGTGGCTTTAAGATAAATTGGGTTGGTGTGGTCCATTCCCAAATATATATGTAGACCTATTGGAGAAATGATTTTTATTGTACAAGGATTTTTTTCTTCTTCTTCTTTTGGCATATCTCCCATATTATAATAGCTTTGAGTATATAGTGGGGGAGAAATAAGAGATACTTTAGAAAACAAAAATGTTCACTTCAAAAACTCCTTGACCAAGTTGAACTAGACATTTTAGAAAATGTAAAAGTATACACTTCTAGGGTGAATTATTTGTCTTGAATATTCTCAACCTTTGATTCTAAAGTCCTATCCAAATGGTCATATATTTTGTTACCTTTACATGTGACTTTGACTATAAATTCCTCCTCCTATTCCGCTAGCACCAATGTAAAATGGTTACCTTCCAATATTTTCTAGCTCACACAATTTTTTTATGGTTTTTCTAGGGGGAACCTAGGGAAATTAGGTATTCATTATGTTATCAAAGATCATATTGGTAAGGTAATGTTGGCTCAGGCCTCGTGTATCCCAAATTCCACAAACAATGTTACTAAAGCCTATGCTTTGTTAATGGGTCTCCTATTGGCTTTGGAATTCAATGTATCCTACTTCTATATTGAAGGGGATTCTCAGATGATCATCTCAAATGTAGTCTCAAAGAAAGTAAATAGCATGAAGTTGCACTATATTCTATCAGAAGTATAAAGATCGCTCCTAAATCTTTAAAGCTTCAAAATTTTATAGTCTTACAAAGAGGCAAATTCTTCGGCTCATTTCCTGGTAAAACTTTCTATTGATATGGAACTCAGAAATCAAATTTTTACATAGCAATATTTGTTATATCATCTAAGGTTTCTCTAGGCTAAAGTCTACAATTTTCATTTGCAATCAAAAGTGTAGTTGTTACAAATGGAAAGCTTAACCTTGGGTTAGTTTCTCCATGTTAGTTAGAAAATTCAAATTGCTTTCTATCAGCTACCTCTCAGATGTTTAATCTTCACTTGTTCCAAGAAAAGTTGAGGCAACAACTTATTTTCCTTAACTAAATTTAATAAATCAAGTTCAAAATTCAAAATAAAATGTCAGTTATGCCGATGTGGTCAATATATTATCCTATCCAACAAATGACTAAGCACCAATATTTTGTGATTGGTCCTTTGGTACATGGTTATCGCGTGAGGAACATCAATTTATCTTCAATGCTTTTGTAATTATATTTTTTTATGTCTTTCGTGACTCCAAGTTAACCTCACAAAATTTCATGTACACGCAACAACTTTGAATTATTCACATCCCCAGAGTTATTGGTAGTTGTACTCTTGCATGTGTGATTTGAAGGCTTTTTAGTTCTCATCTTTATTATGTTATTTGTTTCTTATTTTGAAGTGTTAGATGAGATCATGACTGTAGTTTATAGATTTTCTTCCTAATCTAATTATTTCAAATGTCATATGAATTTATTACAAAGGACTGTTTGTGTCATACTCTCTTTCAATCTCATCATTTTACAATATGTTCAAAATGGGGTAAGGCAATTCAAATCTCTTTCCATATCTCTTTCTTGTGAGAACTTATTCTGGCATTTTTGTATTTTTTTCTCACAACCATTTTTCTCCATAATTAGCACCTTGTCTCCAACAAAATTCCTCACTTTCAAATGTTTTTTTCTCTAGTTGCGTTGTGGGTTTTCAAGTGCCTTTGTTCTTGCAATTGGTTATTTTAATCTTAACAAGAGACTCTATGTCCCCATCAAGCCCTCGTTGACCAATTTCTTGACCCTTCGCCATTTCTCATATGCATAGAATTTAAACAAGATTCTTGGAATATTGAAAATACAATTAGAATGGTCATTGAGGACGTAATATTAGTCACAAATTCCACAAGAATCTTATTCCCATCTCAAGTGTTGATGGTTTTCTTGTCAAATTATTTTGATCTTTTGCAAAATGTCTCTCTACTATAGAATTATGTCTCTTTCTTTGTTCATGAGGATTACTTGGATGGTTTGGTGGCTCAGGAAGCAATGGTGGACTACATTTTTTCTCAAGGAAGGCTTTTGTGGCTGGGTTGTTTCCTCCAAAGTACTTGACCAAGAAACCCTAATACGAAAAAAATTGCATGACCTTCTCAAGAATTCTCTAGCATCCAAAAATTGCAGAATGTTCAGGAGAGAAATGTCCATTTTGGAGGATACACTGCTTCCTCTCATGGCAAACAAAGTAAAAAAGTGTTGTCTTCACCATGCATCACCTCATTGCATATAAGCCTCCGCCCCATCTTCAATTGCAACCAAGCCTTGGAGAAAATCAGTTCGCAAGAGAGAAAGATCATGTTGGCCCTTCTCAACATGAAACCAAAGAGCTAGATGATTCCTCTCATGTGTCAGGAGAAGGTTATGCAACTTTGTCCTCTGAAGTTGCTAAATTTTCAGTTTTTGGGTGTTATGGGTGTTCATAATTCAACCTATATATAAAATTTTGGTTGGCCCGATGGTCTAAATTTAAAATATTTGTTTGGAGCCTTCTTTAAGAGACTTGGTTAATTGCTTTGTGTTTCTATTATTAGGATTTATTTTGCTCTACTTATCTATTTCCAGGGTTTGGTAAATGTAATCGGTATAAGGTTTCTTGGTGTTTTCTCTGCTCTTTTTTCAATTTAGACATTTTATGTAATTATCTGTTTTTATTAATATAAATACAGGCATCCGCCTTTTACCTAAAAAAAAAACTATAGTCTAATAAAAAGTTATAAATACTACGATCATAAATCTGCATATATACAAATATAATATTTAAGACGTATCACATACCTAACAAGAAAGAGACACAACTAAATGTATGAATAAAAAATGCCTCTAGGAGGTAACCAATAAGGATACGAAGAGACATGAATTTGAATAGAAATAATAAAAGAAAACACGTCATTAAAATATGTATATATGTTGTAAATATGAATATAGTCACCACTCACTCTTCCTGCCTTCCAGCGCGCCACAATATTTTAGTCAGAGATGACAATTATAAACAAAGGAAAGCTAAAAAAGAATTCACAAATTCCGTGCTGTAGACTTCCCAGAAATTCTGAAATACTGATTACATACGCTACCGAGACAGTCTTTTCAGTTTTGTGCGTCTCCCATAATTCCAAAATGACTCTGAAAACTGATGGTAAATTGATGTTGATAAAAAGGCATATTCAAAGATTACTAGTGATATATTCCTCCGAGATTTAAGCCAGGAAGGAAATCAACGTAAAAATACGAATTGTGTAAGGAGATTTGGACTGTTTTGCCGCCAACAATAAAATAATCCAAAACACTTCACACTCGAGACAGTTCTAAACTACATCTAAAACTCTTTAACGTGTAGATAATACAAAATAGGATACAAATTGGTGATGATGACTGTTTGTTCTCGTAACAAAATTTCCAAAACTATTCTGAACTTCAACAACTGCAGTCAATAAGTTGTTTGAATACTATATCGTCACCACACTGATTCTGATATTTGATAGTCCAATGAACGATAATATTTTGGTCAGAGATGACTATGGCGAATAACAGAGGAAAGCTACACATAATTTTCACAGTTTTTGTGCGCCAAATAGATTTCCAAGAAATTCTGAAATACTTATTGTATACGCTACTCTTACAATCTTTTCAGTTTTCTCCGTATCTTCAATAACTCTGAATTGACTATGAAAATTGATGGTAAATTGATTTTGGAAAGGCATATTCAAAGGTGCTGGTGAAAATTTCCGCCGAGATTTAAGCTGAGATAGAAATAAACGTAAAAAACGGACTTGTCTAACCAAAATTGGACTCCTTTTCCACAACCAATAAAATTTTCCAAAAGACTAGACGGTTCTCAACCACATGGTATTCAAACTCTACATGTAAATAATTAAAACTTAGTACAAAATTGTGGTGATGACTTTTATTTTTGTCATAACTGTTCTTCAAAAGTTTTAGCATTTCAACAGCATTTGCAATCAGGATGCTTTATTGAATTAGAATAGAAATCTATGACAAGGCAACCTGAAAATGAAATGTGGTTATAATTAAAACGTGCTGAGTTGTAAAGTTTAAATGCCTAATTTCAATGCGTTTTTATTTGTTCGAAATTTGCGTTTTTTCTTTCAAATAGAATAATCTAAGAATGTTTTCATTTATTAAGTGTTAAAAACTATTTTAATTTAATCTTCTTAATGTTTGATCCTCTATATTTTAAAGAATTGGATTCAAGCTTGAAACATTAACTGAAAATTAATAGGCTAAAATTTAATTCTAGGCACAAGCAAAATGAAATCAATACTACCACATGTTAGGAATAAGGTGTCTCAACCTTGGATAATTCCTATTCTTATTATTTGTTTTGTAAATGTATTTTTTGCAAATAATGTAATTAAATGTGAGTGTACATGTCTAGTTGGCATGTTGATGTGTCACTCCACTTGTATGTTGACTAGGATGGTCAACCATGGCCTACATGGATTTAGGCACCCCACTTTGTGATAGAGATATATTGCCATGTGTCAGCATCTTGGACATCATGTATGGAGATCATAACTGACAGAGTTATGATGGATTCCTATGATGCGTAAGAGCTATTTAAGGAATGTGCTATGACAGGTGTAAGAGCATCTTATGACTTGGGCCTATTTGGGCGCCCAAGAAGGAGTGGTTGGTGTGTGTAAGAGAATATGCCAAAAATAGTTTGATATGACAGATTCTCTTACACTTCTCTTGTGACCGTTATTTTTGGTAGATTCTATGATAAGCTGTCATAGTCTATTCTAGGGATGGACGCCTATTCTTGGGATTGCATGTAACAGCTGTGTACATGTGGCTTTGTGCATGTGTCTTGGTGGTTGAGCCCATGTTGGACGCCCAACTCCTTTTGTGGGTATTTGTTGGGTCCTGAGGATTCTATTTAGGATGCTGCTTCTATAGGAGACAGATATGTTTTTACAGGTGTACTGTTAGGTTGCTGGACTTGTCTCTCATCTCTTGAAAGAACTTGCACTGCAAGTGTGTTGTAACCTTTGTGTTGAAGATAATACATTGTGCAGGTTTTGGAGGGGTGGGGTTGTTTTACCGAAAGGTTTTTCCCCAGCGGAATATCTTTGTGTTTATGTGTTTCAATCTTCTCTATCTATTTTCTGTATGTATGGTATATGCTGCAATATTTTGTTAAGTAGCTTAACGAATATGAAATTGTTAGGATTTAAAAAGAATTTGCACAATACTTTCCTTATGGGATTAGTGTAGGAAGCTATTTCTGCACCTGAGTTTCCTTACAAGTGGTATCAGAGCCTTATCATCTTTTGATCCTAGTTGTTGGGTAGGGTTTTTTGAGCTAATCTCAAGTTGAGTGGGAGTTTTGTGCAGAGCATTCTGAATCTTATTTGCAGATTGAGATGACAAGTTCATCATACAGTAAAATGGAGGTGGAGAAATTTAATGGCACTAATTTTGAGTTGTGGAAACTCAAGATGGAAGACATGCTTGAAGACCGCGATCTATGGGAGGCTGCTTCACTTGATGTGAGGCCTGCAGTGATATCTCAAGAAGATTGGGAGATCAAGGATCAGGAGGCTAGGGGTCTCATCAGACTCTGTCTAGAAGATGTCATTCTTCTGAATGTTCTTGATGAGACTACTGTAAACTCTTTGTGGAAACGACTTGGGTCTGTGTATCAGGCCAAATCTCTGGTGAATAAGTTGTTCCTGAGAAAGAAGTTGTATTCTTTAAGAATAGAGGAAGGTGGGTCTGTAACTGATCATCTTAACGCATTCAATTTATTGATTGCACAGTTGGCATCATCCGGTGCCAAGATCAAGGAGGAGGATCGATGTATGACCCTACTTTGTTCCTTGCCGGATTCTTGGTACCATCTTGTGATGGCTCTCAGAAGTACTATAGTCACATTTCATATGGATGATATGGTGTCTTCGCTGCTATTTGAGGAGATGTGAAGAAAGACTTCAGATTCATCTTAGGAAGCCCTTGCTATTCGCGGGAGATCCAACAAGAGAGGAAAGTAGAATGACAATAAGTTAAAGAAGGGTAGATCCAAATCCCATGGGAGTTCTAAGACTCCTGGAAAGTCCAAGGAAAAATTTTGGAACTCTGATAAATCTAGGCACTTCCAGAGGGACTGCAAACAACCAAAGAAGAAGAAGAAAGGCTCAGATTTAGCTTCCAAAAAATCTCAAGAAGATGGAGATGCTTTTATTGCAGCTTTGGCAGCCAATGCATCTGATGATGTGTGGTTGGTAGACTTGGGTGCTTCTTTCCACATGACCTCTCATTGAAACTGGTTCTCAAAATATGAAGAGTTCGATGGTGGAAAGGTGTACTTGGGTGACAATTCTCACCTAAAGATAGTTGGATGCAGAAGGGTCACTATCAGATTTCCTAATGGACGAGTAAAGGGAATCAACGGAGTTATGCACATTCCAGGTTTGGCACAAAACCTATTATCTGTAAGTATGTTGAATGATGTAGGTGTGCAAGTTGTCTTTTCGAAAGATGGATGCAAGATGATGAGAGGTTCTATGGTGCTCGCTAGAGGTACTAGGAGAGGTACTTTGTTTCAGCTTGATGCATGCATTGCTCAGTACAATAGTTCTTCTATTTCAAAGAAGAGAGTGGCTATCACTTCATCCCCACCATCTGAACGAGCAGTAAAGAAGACTGTGGCAATGGGTTTTGATGGCAGTGCAGTAAGTGTACCTAAGGGTGCAAACACTTTGGAAGGGAAGCTTCCTGCAGAAAAGATGATGTTGTGGCATATGAGATTTGGCCACATTGGTGAGAAGGGTCTTAGGACCTTGAAAACTAAAAATCTCATCGAGGGGTTAAATGATTGTAATCTCGAGTTCGATTTCTGTGAACACTATGTTTATGGTAAGCAAAATCATGTTCAGTTCTACTCCAGTTCTCACAAATCTTCTGGACATGTGGATCTTATTCATTTTGATGTATTTGGTCCTGTAAAAGTTCCTTCTATCTCCAGTTCTGTATATTTTGTATCTTTTATAGATGATGACAGTAGAAGGACTTGGATATATTTCCTGAAAAGTAAGACACAGGTTTTCAGTCGGTTCAAGGAATTTAAGGCTCTCGTGGAGAATCAGATTGGTAAAAGAATCAAGTGTGTGAGAACTGATAATGG
>MU226166.1:1738788-1754492 GCA_018584345.1 Thuja plicata
TATATATAAAGTGATGTTTGTAAATTTCATAAGTTAATTTATTTGCCTCAATGAAATATTCTATATTTTTTAAATTTTATGTTAATGAATCCATTTGATATTAATCCTCATATTGTTTGGTATTAGAATTTATACTTTTTCATTTTCAATATTGATATCACATCGAAGTTATATAGTCTAGGGTTTTGATCCATTTGTATATGCCCTCACAGTTATATCAATGTCATGGATGTATTTCTTATTACATAGAAAGTTCTCATCTTATGCCACTATGATTTATGATGATCATGCAAATTTTGGGACCTATTATAGTGACTTTTTTTTTACAACAAAAGCAGGGTAGCCACTGTATATATTTATTTATATTAACTGATTCGAGGACTCATCTAGGAAAGAATCAGTAAAGAAAACCCAGAATCCTAGTCCATTACATATAGTTATGAAAAATACAAGATCATATACCATTCTATCAGTTTACAAAACATAGTTGTGTTATTCACTACTATACATATGATATCCCTATTTCGATAATTTCTGAAGTATACAGAAAAAAAAGATCTGGAAGCTGCAAATTTTAACAAATTACAAACCACAAGAAGAGCCAGAAAAGCACAACTCAACTAAAACTTTTTATTCTTCCATTTCCTCTATTTTAGCTTGTCGATTAGCAAAGTTTCCATGGTCAATATTCGATGCATTTTGCCAACCTAATGTAAGAGAAATGGAAATGTCTGTTACCCAACCATCCATTTCCTCTGCAATTTGTTTCCTGTAAAACCTCTTGCAGAACATGACCTTCATTTGGGGAGGGACCCATTGAGGATGACAAGTTTAGACCCAACACATTGGTGGGAAGTGATGTTGCCTCTATTCTATTTGCAGAGTTCGCCACCTAAAGGAGTGTCCGTAGAGAGATATTAGGAGAACCCAAAATATCCAACATGGCTTACACTGTATGTTTGATGTTTGTCTCAAGCTCCTTGCCCAATTCTTATCCACACTCTGCAATGTAATTTTAATAAATAGGAAGCTTTGTTTCTACAAAGAATGCTTAATATTGTCATACGCAAACATGCATTCATGTTTAGCCATCAGCTGATGCTGCGAGAACCGGCCTCCCACAAGACCGCACCCTGACCAATAATTTTATTTGTGCATTACAAGTATTAACCTATTATCCATAATGTACTATGGGTGAACTACCTTATTGGCTATTAATATCAATAGATCCATAGATTGAAGCAAATACATCAAATTGGACAGGAAAATTGATACAATTTGCGAAGGAAATAAAACTTGTTTGGATCTGGGCATTAAAACTTTCTCATCGATTACCCTTTGAATGGATCTACATATCACCAGAGCATGGTAGATAAAAATAGAGTCAAGTTGAAAGTCATCTACCCTACCTGGAAGATGCACCTCTATTTCTGTAGGAAGAAGGAAGTTTATGTAGTTACGAGGTAGCAATTCATTATGTAGGAAACCGCAAGACTCAAACCTTGGACATGAGTCTATAGAAAGCGCCATTAGAATTATCCCAGAAAACTGAAGTGTTGTTTACAATGCTGCAAAATATAAAATGTCCAGTAAATATGTTAATGATGATAGGACTCTATTTAGATCCTATACAATTGCCTACATAAAGTGTTGTCTTGTCTGTTCCTTGATTTAAATCCCTTCGCATACTTTAGAGATTAACATCGAAGATGCCATATCTTTTGCACATTGCCAAACACCATTCTAGGTGCTCCACCTGGTATATAATCACATGGAAAGCATTATGTTGGTGTGGTCTTGAGTTACACACACGCTATGTGGGTTGGACTTAATTTCCCGTTTGCCTTAACTTACTATTTGTATGATGCTGCAAAGACCTTTTAAATTGAGTTGGGCTTTACAAATAGGAGATCATCGTCAGTGGCAATCATCAAATTCTTATTTTATAAGTATTTTATGTGCACATCATAACCATGTCATTAGGCCTGTAAATCTTGTGTCACACATGACCCATTTTTCATTCGCCATATTTTCATCATAATTAATTCATGCTTCTTCCTTGTTAAATTGCTTGTCAATTGCAATCAATCTTTGCATCTCACAATCCTTACTGATGATATCCCATTGGTTTATTACATCATGATTGAAGCCTTGATATCCCAAATTTACAAGGTAATCTGCCAATGCATTCCCTTCTCACAAAGTGTGTGATATGGACAACATTTTGAAAGATTCTAAAAACTTCTAGACTTGTTGAAGAATCTAGATTACCCTCTAATTATGTGACTCATGTGTACATGCATGCATTGATAATAACCATAGATTCTCCTTCCACATGGATGTTTTCAAACCCATCTTTCTTTTCCAAGACAAGACCAGCAAATAGAGCATGTGCTTCTATAATGTTGTTGGTGTCTGGAGGCAGAGGAGATGCTTTAATGACTAATACTTCTCCTTGATGATCTCTTATGCACACTCCAACCCCTTATTGTCTAGGATTGCCTCGAGAAGATCCATAGAAGTTAATTTTTGCAATCCCAAAGTTAGGAGGAAACCAATAAACAAAATAACTACTTTGTTGTTGGTTAGCTTGGTCTTGACGCAACCAGCCGATAGGCACATGGATACCTTTCAAATCCCAAATGATAAAATTATCCCAGTTAGTCAAAACTAGATTAAATTTGACTCTCGTATGACTGGAATTAACCACTTCAGATATGGATTTTTTAATATTCATCAAAATAGATTCAATTGGAGGGGAATTGTGTTGGAAGATTCTCTTGTTGCATTCTCACCATAATTCCATACCACTAGAGCCGGAATACATTTCCATAGAATAGAAAAGAGAGAATTGGGATATAGTTCTGGCCATGCTTGAAAAAGATCCCATAATGTGTTGGGTAGGGGCATGAGATATTGTAATTTTCCAAGTACATACATCAAGCATTGGTGCGCAAATTGACAATTTAAGAATAGGTGGTCCACATCTTCAAACTCTTGATCACATAATAGGCATTTGAATGGTTGGGAAATGTGAAACTTAGTTAGTCGGTCACTAGTTAGAACCCTTTTTTTAAGGCAATCCAAGCAAAGCACCCTATCTTAGGAAGTGTTACCTGATTTCAGCAAAATGAGAAGGCACAAAAAGGAGCTTTTTTTTTATTCTTCTTGTTAAATAATCTTGTACCCATATTTTATATTTATGCTCCATCTTTGGCAAGAGCCCACATTAACCTGTCCTCCTTTCCTAACAAGAAAACCACTTTTTCTTTATTAATGTTTGATAATCTATCTCTATCCATAGGTGGGATGGGAAACTCACCTGGGTCTTTCTAGATCACTTTGTTGGTAAACATGCATGTGATAGATATATAATCCACCAAGTATCTAGCCCAAATTATTTATGCTAAAGCACCCATGTCATCTAGTGGTACCGAGTGGGTTAGGGGGGTGACCCGTTCCAGGAGTCTCCAAAACTTAACTTTATCAC
Organism: Thuja plicata; assembly: GCA_018584345.1. Taxonomy (NCBI): domain Eukaryota; kingdom Viridiplantae; phylum Streptophyta; class Pinopsida; order Cupressales; family Cupressaceae; genus Thuja; species Thuja plicata. Next base: position 1,742,279 of record MU226166.1, read on the forward strand.
CCGTTTTCACCTCCCAGGTAATATACTAAGTCATAATCTATCTAGAAGCCATCATAAAATACCATATAGAAGATCCTTTTGGTGGGTCTTGGATAGTGATTATTCTTGTAGGGGAAATGTTATCTAGGTACTTCTACTGCATTATTTGGCACCCCTTACTATCTGGCTTGCTATACATTTTTCATACTAATTTTCCCCCAAAGACTTTATTTCAACTTACCAAATCATGTATCCTAGCAGCACCTAATGATTTTACATGTGCCATATCTTGCAATCATACAAGAGGGATTTTCTAAATTGGGTGCCAGCAAGAAGTTGAGTCCACTTTTTGGGCAAGAAGTGGAAGTGTTTTTCCTTTTTTTCAAATTTTATGTCAATTGATGTAAAAATTTGAGGCACTTAGCGATTGAATCTCAGAAAAATCCAGTCATAGAAAATGTAGTTCTCGGAGTCTAGTTTTCAAATATGTAATATTTTTTAATACCCACATGGTAGAAAATAGATTTTAGTAGGCATTGTAAAAAACCCCTTTTTCAAAATGCATGTTTCAGGACCATACCACACACGTGTACGACCACCCTATTTTAAAGAAAATAAATGAATTTTTGTAAATCCTTCTTGGGAAAGGTACCTAAAACATCAAATATTGATGAGAATATTTTTTCTTTTTTTAGTTGTATTTATTTATTTTCATTAATTTTTAATTGACTATAAAGTACATTTTTGAAACCTCTGGTGTATGGCCACCATAATTTGAAGAAAATTTCACTTTTTTAAAATTTTTGAGGGAAATTCTATTTAGATTGATGTCATATAATTTATTTTTCCAAAAACATAATATCAAAAAAGTTATTAAAATTTTAGTTAACCTTACTATTTCAACTTTAGGTACCACTTTGGCATAATAAATATTTTAAAAATACTAAAATTAGTCATATAACTACAAACTTTATATTTTTGTAATATTTACAATATGAATTGAAATGGGTTTTCATTTCGTCAAAAAATTTATTCGGGAAGACCTCTAAAAAATTACGACAAAGCGCAAATTTAAATGTCAATGCCTTAGCCATATTTTTGCAAATTTAAGCACAGGCTTGGTGGGACCAAGCCTATCCCGAACCAAAAACCAGGGTGTAGGAATGGTTACCGCTCCTAATTTTTAGAAATGGGCACCCATTTTTTAAAATTCAAAAAATGGTGCCCATTTTGTTATGGATCGTTGAAACAGAAACAGGCACCCATCTAATAAACGAGTGCCCATTTTTATAAATGGGTGCCCGTTTCTATTTAAATAATGGGTGCCAAGTTCTGAAAGATTCGTTAGAGAAAAAAACCTGACTGTGGGCCTAATATCAATGATTGTCGAGTATTCAATCATTTGTATGACATAATGATACAACAGAAAGAATATTTTAACCTACATTCTCTTTTTTTGTCTTGCTCTAGATTTGACAAGAAGGGATTAATTTGAATTTAAATTTTGATGCAAACATGGGATCAAAGCAATGTAGAAAGAGGTAAAGAAAGGTTCTGACAGTTGATGAGGTTGTAGCAAATAGAGAGAAGGAGACAAACTGACAACAAGAAATAAGAGAAATAATTCAAAACCTAAAAAATCCTAGAGCATCGAGTTCAACAATCATTTCAGAAGAGGAGAAGAATGAGGACACCGTGATGGATGTAGAGGTTGAAGAAGAAAATACAATAGGAGAAAATTCAGGTGCATTTTCTAATCATGTGTTGGATATAGGTATGTCTTCATAGCCAAATGAAACTTATTCTGATAAAGAACTTGATCTTTTTGTATTAGTGGGTTACTCTTTAAATCATTTAGATATTCTTCTTGAAAAAAGTGTAATAGATTATATTGTACATCAAACACCACAAATCAGTAAAGGAATTGAATGTCAAACCCCAATTGAAAGTGAAATTTAAACCCCAATTGAAATCGACAATCAAACAACAATTGAGATCAATAATGTGGATGTAGGCATACAAACACCAATTGAGAAAGAAACCCCCAAAAATGATAATGAAATGATTGAACAATTTCAAATTAAAAGTGATGTGCTGGACAATCTACTTCATTTGGTTTTATGGAGACAGATTAGGACACATGCGAGAAAATTATTTAGAGAATTTTTTTATAATAAGAAATTTGGGTTTCAATGTCAATTAATGTTACAACTAATTAAAATGACTAAAATGCGAAAAGTGATGAAGGGGTTAGGCATTTATGTGAAAGCTAAGAAGAAGGATAAGTCTCTAAAAAAAGTTGTATCAACTATATCTAGTGCCTTTGACACAATCGAAAAGAAAATTCATTCTAAAGATAGGAATGCGGCATGACGAGCAATAATAACAACTTTAGTAAAAAAACTACTTGTGATAAAAGAATGATGACAAACATAAGTGGATATCTTAATATTCATCATAAAAATTTAGCAAGAGCTATAAAGAGAAGAGTTAACTTTGAAAGTGATCTGACATACCACTTGTGAAGCTTTATTGGTAGACTCTCGAGGTCTGACATGAAACTTACTGGTGAAGTCAAAACTTTGATTTAAAATTTTGGGCATGATAATACAAGAGTATCACCTAATGCTAGAGATGTTCTTAAATTAATATTCGGCTCAAAAATTCATGATCCACATCCAAAACATCTTTTGGATATGACTCAAATTCAATTGTATAAAAAATTTGTGGATGTTAAGGTGTTACCTATTTCTATTATTCAAAGACCTTTTGAAAAATGTAAACCATGGTATGTAAGGATTAACAAGGAAAGAGTAATGTGTTGTTGCAAAATTCATGTTCAATTTCATTATCATTATGATGTATTTTGATCTATACGTTCTACTATGCATACTAATGAAATGTTGCAAGAATGTCCTATAAATATAGCACCTCAAACTATAAAAGAATTTATATCTGGTTTATTTTGTAACCCACCTAATTAGCATTTTTTTTCTTCTTTTAAATGCATGTGTTTCTGGTGTATGTGATGTATGTGGAAATCTTGCATTTTTAGATGAATGTTTGCATGAAAATCTTTCAATTTATTTTGGTCATCAATTAGTTAATGTAAAAAGATTTAAAACTATTGAGTATCCATTGAAGGATGGAAAGGTTGGAAAATAGTGTGAGCTAATTAGTGAAAACGTTAGTGTTCATGCATTTATGAATGAATTCAAGAATAAGGTTGTACCTAAATATGTGAAACACTCCCAAAATGCTAGATGGCTTGATGGACAATTTTGCATATGAAAGAATACATTTACAATTGGTAGTATACTTTCAGCTGTTGACTTTGTAGAGAACTACACACTTCTAACCACAATATTATAATTTAGTGCAAGTAACAATGTTTGTTCATATTGTCTATAGGCATGCACCTAATAGTACAGAAGATGATCAAAATTTTTTGAGAGAGTATCATTTCTATATGAGTGATGATAAATTACATTCATCAGAGTTTGTCCAGTATTGATTTAAGATCTTTTATGAGAATTTAAGAGAGAGATAAATTCATATAACACAACATCTAATATGGTCAAATAATTACACACGGAAATTTAAGAATGCTAGAATGTTTTATTGGTTGAGTAGGACACATAAGAAAAGTAATGTCCAACATATTGAGATTTTTTTTGAGGCTCGACATGGTAAATGAGAATACGATGGTGCCTGTGCATGTGTTAAGATATCCCTATATAAAGACCAACTCAAATTTGAGGAAAATGCAAAATTTAAAGATGCACGTGCAATTGTTGAGTGGTGTTAAACAAGTTTTTTTATAGGATCAAGTCAGAACTCTAAAACCAAGCATTTCTTCTAGCTAGTGGAAGAGAATTATATCCTTTTTAAGATATGATTGTGATACAATCAACGGGTGTGCTAAATGGCATTCATTTATGAGTTCTAATTCTAACACTTGGACTTATGGACTAGGGAGCTTGCATGTTTTTGTCAATTTTGTGTTGCGGGTGAATGGGAAGAATGTGAGCATATGGAATGGGTTGAAGAATGGAAACAAAAATCCTTAACTCCTAGTGAGCCACAAGATCAAGATCATATAAGAAATGAAGACCTAAATCATGTATTTGCATCAGAAGATTATGATCGTGTTTCAGACCTCATAGAACCTGGTAATTTCATTAAATTTATTGTAAAACTTTAAACTATATTATTAAGATATGTCATATGATTTATTATTGTATTAGAATTATATGTCTAAGAGATTTTATTTATACATGTACTTAATTTTGTTTTGCAGGACATGCGTATGTTGTTGTTGCACCTAAGGATAATGAAGAGAAGACTGATTATTGGTTAGCTTGATGTCTACAACCTAAGAAAAATTTGATATGTTTTGAAGTAGATGATGATGGTTTTGAGTATCCAATTGGGTCTTTTGTGGTTGTTGGTACATGGCTACACAAATACCTAACAAGAAGGAATGGTTTTCTAGCTTTTGAAGACTACCAATCAGAAAAGAAGATTATACATTATTCTCATTTGGTAGTGGCAACAAATATAAAATTGGAAAGATACAAAGGGAGACCTACTAATAAAATATTATGGACACTTTCAATGGAAGACCATGAGGCAATCACAGATGCATTGCAGAAAAGAGAGGATGCTGATGGGACATTACGTTGAATAAAATTTATACATGTAAGCTTTTGTTAATTAATATATTTTTATATGTAGACATGACTTCTTTCAAGTATCATACATGTAGAGCTAATTACTTTGGTTTTTAGGTGTCAAGTATAACTGGATGTAACATATCAAACAAATTGTGCAATTTACAACTTTTGGCTAATCAAAGTTGTAATACTAGGTAAGTTCAATTCATTTATCTAACTTATGGATCCTATAAATGAATTTTATATTTAAATGTATATTTTCTAACATTTCAACATTCATTTTTATGATGCAGGATCTAGAAGAACATGTAGACATGAACTATTTATGAAGTTGAATCTACACTCATATTCGTCCAAGTTTGGTTTTATAAAATACATGAACTATTTTTGAAGTTCAATGTACACTTGTAAATTCGTCCAATTTTGGTTTTATAAAATACATGAGCTCACTTTTCTTCATGTCCAGTTTTGTCAATTATAATTTATATTTAATTTAAATACAATTGAATTTAGTTATTCAAATATGTATCTATATTTCATAGTTCAAATTAATTTATTTTATGGTTTTAAAAGATAGATGGTATTTTTATAGTTAATCTTGAAGTCAATACTAGTTACATTTATATATTGTTTCATGTCAATTAAAATCAATTTCTCTTGTCAATGATATGAAGAAATAACTAGTATTAATGATAAGATTATGTAATTGATATTTAATTACAATTGATTACATGTAAACTCACTTAAACTCATATATAACATGTAAACTCACATATATCTAGATTTAAATCACAAGTACAAATGATAACACAGGTCCTAATAACATATAATAACAAGTCATGATAACACAAGTCCAAATAATATGATATAAATAATACGATAACAAGTCTTGATATAGCACAAGTCAAAATAAAATGATAAAAAGTCCTGATACCATGTATAACGTGTGTGTCATTATACAATAACATAGTCTAACTATCATAACAAGGTCTAACATGTGAAAAAGAGTATAAAATGTCCATCATATATAATATAACATGGTCTAACTATGCTCGTCTAGCTGATTTGCACTCCTCTTCACTCCACATGAAGGTGACTGGGATGCACCATCATGTTGCACCTCAGCCTCTTGTACATTTATAAAATATCGCATCAGAAGAAAAAGTGTGTTTAATTCAAATGACTTGCATAATTCACTTTTAAGAACTAAAAGTAATATTAATGAACATAATTTAAAATTTTACCCTATGACCATGTGGTGTAACACCCTTAGTGGGACAAGGAGGTCCACTCTCACCAACATCAAAAGTTGATGCAGTCAAGTCTTGTAAAAACAAATAAATTACAAAAGTTATATAATCGAGACTTATAAAAGACAGGTACACAATAGACAATGTAAAATTAATTTTAATCATGACCTCAAAGGAAAATGTGGAGGCTGGATTTGACTCAATCCTGTAGCCATGCCAAGATTCATGGTAGTATCCACATGAACAACATATTTAAATCATGAATTGAAAACTTGTACACATACATAAATTTTGATTTATATTGAACTTGACTATAAATTTATTGAACATAAGAATTTACATTAAGTGTCTGATGCATAGCCAGTGTGACTGATGAGTCAGGACGTAAATGTGATATGACATGAGAGAATCCAAAAGCCTACAATTGTAAAAAATATAAACATGAATAAAAGTCATACATAAACTAGTAAGCATATAAACACTATAAATTAATGAATGTAAAACATACTATAGGTATATGAGGTTGATTCTTAGTGATCAGTGGGGCGGAGCACGAAGAAATGCCGACCTTAGTAGTACATGAAGCACCCTAAAAAATTACAAAAAAATATCAAACACATCATCAATTCAAGTTTTAATTGTTTAAACTTTAAATGTACTCATCTATGTATCTAGATGAAAGTGCATACTATGAATGGGTGGCTGAGATCTCAAGGTGTGGAGGTTATATGATGACGGTCACTAAATTACCCCATGTCAAACCTCCTTTGTTCACCAAAAATCCAAATGTTATGGTTGATATGTGTATAAATATGTAATTTATTATTGTAGTATAAATTAAATAATAAAATTTACCTCTGCGGGCTGATCATCGTCTACACATAGAAAATCAACATATGATATGATGTCATCTCCAACATCACCCTATGCGCCAGCATCAACATCACCATGTGTGCCATTGTCAACATTATCATATCCACCATGGGCAGCACCATCACCATCAGGCTCACTTTAGAGACCCCTGCATATATCCCCGCAACTCATGCAAACGTGTGCTATGCTAGGGGAAACCCTCGCCTAGGTCATCTGCTATAACAAATTCCCCGAAAGGGAACTCAATGAACCAAGAGCTCAGTGCACTGCTCGATGGTGGATAGGTGTAGGCACTAATGAAGTAGAAAGAGGAACAAGGGGCTCATTAAGAACACAATTTTGAGTTCTATCACTCAATTTTCCCCTTGGTCTACTCTGTGGCATACCCCGACTAACCCCCTGAAAATCTCTCATATCAAAGTAATTGGGTTTCCTACCCAATTGAAATTCAACCCATAATTTTTTCAAAAAATATAAGGGAACCTCATGATTAGGATGTGGTGGATGGTCAAATACCATCCACCTCTACTCCCATAAATGTGCAGCTATTTATGGATGCAGACACCATCGAATAGAAATGCGTCGCTTCTTGCCAAGTATCTCCTCACCTATTTTCAGGTTCACTAAATAAGGTTTCAAATAATTTTTGGTAATTTTTAAATCATTGACCTCTTTATACAAGAGGTCGCTAGCATAAAAGGTACACATGGATTCCCTCCATGACTCATAACTATCAAGCTCTTAGTCTAATGACTGTACTAAATCTAAAATGCCTTGTATGTTGTCTGCAAGGTGTAGTAGCTATAGAGGTGGGTGAGACTCATCTCTAATGGTATTAATGTCACGTGTGATGGCATCTAGGTTTCTCCTAATATTCTCCCTCAACTCTATAGGGTGGGTGGAGGTGGAGGGGGAGGTGGAGGTGCCTGCTAACCTAAAAGCTCCTCAATATAAAAATGATCCATGGGTATATAATCTGAAAATGTATATACAAACATGAAAATTGACAATTACTATAGAATTTACATTTTACCTTACAAAGATATAATTTAAAATTATAATTAAATGCAACCTTTTATTTAGAAATATAAATTAAAAAATATGAGAGAGAGAGAGAGAGATCCTATTAGGTCTTATTATGTCTTATTAATAGGTAATGGTCCTAAGGGTCCTATTACATCTCATTAGGTCCTATTGGTCCTAAATGGTGTTAATAGGTCATATTATGTCTTATTGTTCCTAAATTGGGTCTTAAGAGGTCAGTTATTGGTCCTAATTGGTCTTAATAGAGAGAGACAGAGAGAGAGAGAGGTCTTATTATGTCTTATTAGTAGGAATTAAGTATTTTTATGTCTTATTAATAATGTTAGGTCAAGGAATGGGTCCTAAAGGTCCTATTACATCTTATTAGGTCTTAAGGGTGGAATATTATGTCTTCTTATATCTTATTAGGTCTTAATTGGTCCTAAATTAGCTCTTATTAGTATACATATTAGGACTTAATAGGTCATATTGGTCCTAATTGGTCTTAATAGGCCATATTAGGTTTGAAGGTTGCTATTAGGGTATGAGCAAGATCATGAGGGGCCAAAAAGTGGCGATGTGAAAAAATCCACTTTTCACTCATCCAAAAGTGCATGAAAGCGCTTGTTAACTTTTTAGTAGGCCTAGGTGTCAGTACACCTGGGCAAACCTGACACCAATGCACAAGCCTAATCGGGTACCTAATTTTTTTGGGTACCTGAAACCTGCGGTATAAATAAAAACCTGCAAGCTATTTTCCTCATTTCTGCTGCCCGCGACTACATTCAACATTTTCATTGTGAAAACATTAAAACCCTAAATTTAATTATGTTTTTTCATTACTAATTCTTTAGATAATAAAATGATATATTTTCAATCTTGCTTTCATTGTACAACACGTCTCAATAAAATTAATTAAAATAAACATTCGATGAAACATTATTTTTTAGGACTTGACAAGAAAATAGCAGCACTGCTGAGCTGGGCACTTGGAACCCTTTTGTTTCTGCCAAAGCTTTTAGAATTAGGTTCTTCATTCTTTTATTTTTTTTCCAATAAAAATTTTTCATCACAGAGTGGTGTGTTTTGAGGATTGTAGGAAAAACAATTGTTGGTAGCCATGACTACTAGTTTGAATCCATGGGTAGAAGAATTTGTTCCTCCTCCATAATACCCTCTAAATTTGCCATTGCAGAGTGGTGTGTTTTGAGGATTGCAAAAAAAACAATTGTTGGTAGTCATGACTGCCAGTTTGAATCCATGGGCAGAAGAATTTGTTCCTCCTCCACAATACCCTCTAAATTTGCCATCGCAGAGTGATGTGTTTTGAGGATTGCAGGAAAAACAATTGTTGGTAGCCATGACTGCCAGTTTGAATCCATGGGCAGAAGAATTTGTTCCTCATCCACAATACCCTCTGAACTTGCCATCGCAGAGTGGTGTGTTTTGAGGATTGCAGGCAAAACAATTGTTGGTAGCCATGACTTCCAGTTTGAATCCATGGGCAAAAGAATTTGTTCCTCCTCCACAATACCCTCTGATTTGGTTTTCAATTTAAAATCTCACTAATTATAGGTCTTATAATTTCAAATTGCTTGCTAAAATTTTAATTTTTCTAAAAGCTTTGCATAAATGAATATGTTTTCGATGGAAGAGACACAACCCTTCTCTCAAGACCTGCAGTTGTTAATTATATATCTCCAATAATTTATTTGTTGGGAAGCATCCATCCATCCATCCTGCTATAACAAGGTGTGAATACATGAGAATGGTTTTGTATAGTGTATGGGGTGGGCTTATGGCGTGGTGAAAGAACACGGGGAACGAGCTACAAATTCTTACATTTTTAGCCATTGTCGTAGAGCCTGATGCTGCTTTCTTGTGCGTGGAGGCATGTCCCTGTGATAATTAAAGATTGTGATGCAGTAAGTTTAGACTTGTGTAGTAACGATAGATGGGTGTGGAAAAAGCACAGATAGAAAATCACATGTCCTTAAACCCTACATTAAACACCATTCTTAATGCAAAAGGTTTACCCTTCCTTAAAATTTATCCTTTGTATTGGGAAAAAATTGGGTACCCAAAACCTGTGGCATAAATAAAAACCTGCAAGCTATTTTCCTCATTTCTGCATATCTGACATCAATAATAATATATTTTTCTGCCCGCGGCTGCATTCAACATTTTCATTGTGACAATGTTAAAACCCTAAATTTAATTATGTTTTTTCATTACTAATTCTTTAGATAATAAAAGGATATAGTTTTAGTCTTGCTATCATTGTACAACACGTCTCAATAAAATTAATTAAATTAAACATTCGATGAAACATTATTTTTTCAGGACTTGACAAGAAAATAGTAGCACTGCTGATCAGGGCACTTGGAACCCTTTTGTTTCTGCCAAAGCTTTCAGAATTAGGTTCTTCATTCTTTTATTTTTTTTCCAATACAAATTTGCCATCGCAGAATGGTGTGTTTTGAGGATTGCAGGCAAAACAATTGTTGGTGGCCATGACTGCCAGTTTGAATCCATGAGCAGAAGAATTTGTTCCTCCTCCACAATAACCTCTGATTTGGTTTTCAATTTCAAATCTCACCAATTATAGGTCTTATAATTTCAAATTTCTTGCTAAAATTTTAATTTTTCTAAAATCTTTGCAAAAATGAATCCATTTTCGATGGAAGAGACACAACCCTTCTCTCAGGACCTGCAAGTGTTAATTATATATCTCTAATAATTTCTCTATTAGGAAGCATCCATCCATCCATCTTGCTATAACAAGGTGTGAATACATGAGAATGGTTTTGTATAGTGTATGGGGTGGGCATATGCCATGGTGAAAGAACATAGGGAACGAGGTGCAAATTCTTGCATTTTTAGCCATTGTCATAGAGCCTAATCTTGCTTTCTTGTGCATGGAGGCAATTAAAGGCTGTGATGCAGTAAGTTTAGACTTGTGTAGTAACGATAGATGGGTCTGGAAAAAGCACAGATAGTAGATCACATGTCCTTAAACCCTACATTAAACACCATTCTTAATGAAAAAGGTTTACCCTTCCTTAAAATTTATCCTTTGTATTGGGAAGATAATGTTCATTGCTCATCCGTCACAGACTTGAACATTTATTGTATACTAAATGTGATTATATTTCATATGACATGAGCGGATTTTGTCCCCTTTTGACACATTTGAATGATCAAGTGTGTTCTAAGGGGTCGTAGGACCCCTTAGGACATATTTGAACATTCAAATGGGTCAAAAGGGATCATGGGGTCTTCCTGGGGGTCCTAGTATGCCTTATCACGCATTAGGACCCCTGCTAAGACCCCACGACCCTTTTTGACCCATTTGAATGGTCAAGTGTGTCCTAAGGGGTTGTAGGACCCCTTAGGACACATTTTAACATTCAAATGGGTCAAAAGCGGTCATGGGGTCTTTTTGGGGGTCCTAGTACGCCTTATCACACATTAGGACTCCTAGAAACACCCCATGACCCCTTTTGACACATTTGAACAGTCAAGTGTGTTCTAAGGGGTCATAGGACCCCTTAGGACACATTTGAACATATAAATGGGTCAAATGGGGTCATGGGGTATTTCTAGGGGTCCTAGTATGCCTTATCAAGCATTATGACCCCAAGGAAGACCCCATGACCCCTTTTAACACATTTGAATTCTCAAGTGTGTCCCAAGGGGTCATAGGACCCCTTAGGACACATTTGAATATTCAAATGGGTCAAAAGGGGTCATGGGGTCTTTATGGGGGTCCTAGTATGCCTTATCACGCATTAGGAACCCTAGAAAGACCCCATGACCCCTTTTGACGCATTTGAATGCTCAAATGTGTCTTAAGGGTCGTAAGACCCCTTAGTACACATTTGAACATTCAAATGGGTCAAAAGGGGTCATGGGGTCTTTCTAGGGGTCCTAGTACACCTTATCACACATTAGGACCACTAGGAAGACCGCACGACCCCTTTTGACACATTTGAATAGCCAAGTGTGTCCTAAGGGGTCCTATGACCCCTTAGGACACATTTTAACATTCAAATAGGTCAAAAAGGGTCATGGGGTCTTCCTGAGGGTCCTAGTACACCTTATCACGCATTAGGACCCTTAGGAAGACCCCATGACACCTTTTGACCTATTTGAATGGTCAAGCATGTCCTAAGGAGTCCTAGGAACCCTTAAGACACATTTGAACATTCAAATAGATCAAAAAGCTTCATGGGGTCTTTTTGGGAGTCCTAGTACGCCTTATCATGCATTAGGACCCCTAGGAAGACCCCATGACCCCTTTTGACATATTTGAATGGTCAAGTGTGTCCTAAAGGGTCTTAGGACCCCTTAGGAAACATTTGAACATTCAAATGGGTCAAAAGGGGTCATTGGATCTTTCTAGGGGTCCTA
>MU226166.1:1772672-1801280 GCA_018584345.1 Thuja plicata
AGTACTAGCTTGGGAAGCCAATATGGGAATAGGGGTAAATGGGGGCACTTGTGCAGGAGCAATGGGTTGAAGGCTAGGAAAGATAGGCATTGGTGGTCTTCTAGCTATCATTCCTGCTTGAATCAAAAAAATTTCAGCCCTGACAGCTATGTCAAAAGCTTGGGGTAAGGAAGTGCCTCCCATAGACTAGATCATGACAGATATTTGACCATTCAAACTTTGGAAATAGTATAAAAAGGCATGGTTTGCTGATGGTCTAACTGAAACTGGAATTCTATTCCATGTCTTAAGGAATCTACTATTGTAATCTGTCATTTGTTCTTGAGGGTCTCTCTTAATGGTTGTTAACTGCTCAACCAGAGACAAGTTATCTGATTTATCCTCAAAATTCTTACTTAATGCATCCCCTAATTCATCCCAAGAAGTAATAGACCCAATAGTTAAAGTTTTGAACCATTCAAGAGCCTTACCTTTTAGAGATGCTGCTAATAACTTGGTGGCGACATCTTCTTGAGTAATGTTGTGGATGGTGCAGATGGTAGTCACATCTCTTATGTGCTCCAAAGTTGTGGTCTGCCCTTCACCTGTGAAATTGGGAAAGCTTTTTAATGCCACCAAGGGCACATCGTGATGCACTGCAAAATTTAACGGGATCCCTTGATTGAAAGGTGCAAAGGCAAAATTTCTAGCCATTGCAGGGGCTGAAACTTGAAGATTCACAACAATATGGGCTATACTTGAATCTTCCTCTTCTAGATCCCTGGTTAGAGATCTTCCTCTTCTTCTGTAATGAAAGGCAAGAAGTCCCTTTTCTGATGAATCAGGAGTTGTAGACTGAACTCTCCTGACAGGGGACTCCCTTTGAGTTGACCTGCCTTTGTGACCTCTCTTCAAGGGCAACTCTAAAAATTTAGTGGGTTTTGAGCTCCTAGTTGCAATCTTTTTCATATACCTTAAACAAGGCTGGCCTGAAGCTCTGAAACCAGTGGAGTCGCCAAATATACTCGTTAGAACCACTTCTTAAAAGTTTGTATTATGTGACCTGCATATTAGAGATAACATAATGTTCTATAATGAACTTCTTTTACTGTCCCACCGGGCATGCCAGAAATGTTATACACTAAATTTGTGCCACTGATCTCAAGCTCTCTTGGTCTTGATAATCCAGTATAACAAGGGAGCCATCTCAAGGTTGTGGGACCTTTGCTAACCGAGATGAGACCTCCAGATTCTAGGCTGGTTCCTCTTGGATAATCACCTTAACTTGCTCTTAACAGGAAAGTAAAACTTGAGGGGAAAAGGGTTAGAAGGATTGCATGGAAAGGGAAATAACTGAAAAGCAAACTACCTACTAGGTGATGCACCGAAGTTAGGGTTTGGATCTCAGTATAGAGGGATGAAACCAATGGAGGAATCAGGTTGAATAAGTCACAACCCACTAGATAGGCTTGGATAAGTATTTCATAGGAGGGTCTGAACAAAGGACTCGACCTATGACCTGCAAACAAACATCCTTTTCTGCAACTAGGTGTAGGAATGAGACAAGACTGCTAGGGGTTGTAGTAGACCCAAAAAACATCTAAAATCAGATCAGACACAGTAACACACAAAAGCACAGAAAGTGAGAGGGACTAGGAACCCCAATTTCCATTAACAACATTCATAAACTTCAATCCAATAAGAGATAATCGAGATAGTGAAGACAGGGATAGAACAAATATCACAAGTACCTCAAGAATRTCTTAATCATCAATGGGAGATTACAAAGAGTAGAAGAACCAGAGGGTATAACAAATACCATAGATGGCTTTCTGAGAAAAGATGACTTCCTTGCAAAAGTGGGCTTCTCTCCTTTACAAAAATGAACCTCTTCTTCAAAATGAGTCCTCAACTCATACTTATGCCTTTTAGCCAACTACATTTTGGAGAGAAATAACCTCTTGATCAGATTTTGGCCTGTCCAGCCACCGCTTAGCCCTTTTAAAAGTCTGCAAAATACCACTTGGTGACCTAAAAGTCATACCTAGGAAATATCAACATAAATGCCCTTTCACAGAAGCAGTCCTATCCCTCTAGAAGAGTCACAAAAGTCTCTAAAATGAAATAACTCTTCTGCAAACTTTATCAACTGCAACCTTTTGATCTTTTCAAAGCTGATCTTTCCACCTGCAAAATATCTTATTTAGATCATTCAAGAACAATCTGATCTCTCTGTATCTTTTCATTCACTGAGTAGGCGATGCCATCTGTTCCTTGATCTATCGCACACTGAATCTCTTCTTCTTTTTACCGATATTGAAACAAAGTTATTTCAGATATCAGCAGACCGCTCTATGCATAATTCTCTAGAATTTATAATTCTCTGATGAATCCTGGGATACGGTGAACATGGTGAATGCACATTGAATGCATCATCAACTCCTTTGACAAATTCTGCTCTAACAGTCATTGGTTCTGTCTGTACTGCAGCCACATTTTCACCTTGGAAAAAACCCCGCGAGTGAGCGATACATCCTTTTTACTTCTCATCGCACACTCGCCATCCATTTTCACTACACTTTTTACTTTCTATGAGTGAGCGATATATTAAATTTGTACTCCATTTTGTGTCTATCGCATACTCACGCCAATGTTATACTTTACTTTTTTATACATGCGAGTGAGTGATGCTTCCCTTACTGATAGCTTGTCGCATAGTTGTGGCTCTTTTTATTTTGTTTTGCATTGACTGGCGACAGGGCGACGACCTCCCTTTTTCCTTGTCGCATGGTCGTGAGCTGAAAGTCCTTCACCTTTTTGGAATGGTGACTGAGCTACGACCTTCCCCTTTTTAACTCATCGCATGGTCGTGAGCTGGCATTCCATCATCTGAAAACATTGGCGAGTGCGCGATGAGTTGATCATTTCCTTTGGTCGCTCGGTCGCAGACCCATATCAACTTTGAAAACTGTCCGTGCGACTGTGCGACACATCCCTTGTTTATCTCGTCGCACACCTACGAGCTCATCTCCCAAATTTGACAAGGCCTCACGACTGCGCGATGCATACCTTAAAGCGCTGAACCCGCTCAGTCATGCACAAGACATAACTAGACCCAAGTGGATCGCGACTGCGGGATGCCCTTTCTCAGACAGCTCATCGCGAACTTGCAGACAGATTGGAGCTACTCAAAAATAGATTGTGATTGTGCGATGACATGATTTACAACTCATCACGCACTTGCAGACAGAGCATAACTCTTCATAAACGGCTCGCGATTGCGCGATGACCCTCAAATGCAACTCGTTGCGCAGTCGCGCAATATAAGGACATAACATAAAAATTGATATGATAGAGCGATGAGCTGAGACATAACTTCAAAAAGGGACATGACCATTTTTTTTTTTGCGTGGTTAACACAGAGGATTTAAAATCATAAAACCCGGGAAAGAGCAGAAAGCAAGAAATCAGAGAATGGGTATGAATGACAGGGCTAAACTGGCCAAATTGCATAGGATGGAAAATTTGGGCAACAGTAATATATTGTAAAATACATATTAATATATAATACGTATAAAATAATATATAATATATGATATATAATGTAATATTTAATATTAATATATATTATATAATATTTAATATATAATATATAATCTAATATATAATTTAATCTATAGTAGATATTATATAGTATATAATCTAATATCATATGAAGTATGGAGAAATGGGAGGGTAAGAGGGAGAAAGGGGAGGGAAAATTCAAAACTCAAAATTCTACCAGCTTTTTCGGGTACCCGATTAGGCTCGGTATTGCTTTGTGCATCATACCTACTTGTTCAACTCTTCAAATGTCTCAAAAACGTGTTTTTCCCCTATTTTTCTGAGTTCCAAACTTTGACCATGTAGCTGACGACTTTTTTTTGACCCAAATTTGATGAAATGAAAAGGGTATCTTAAGGAGATTATCATCTTTCTATCGATATGATTGCTGTCAAATTTTGAATTCGGTAAGTAATTATTAGTTATTTTCCAACTGAGTTACCTCTAAAGTGCTGATTTATATACTATTTAAAAATGGCTATAACTTTCAGACGATATAACATTTTTGAAATCTAAAAAATGCATCACATTCTATGCTTCGCCTACTATAAGAAAAAAATTAATTTTTTTGAATTTGGTAAAGTTTTCAATGAGTTAAGGTGGTCAGACATGGGAGTTTTTTAATTCTGAAAACATTGTAGCAGATAATTGATAATTAATTATTTTTTTAGAATATAATTACACAAAAATATGCGTCACATCCAGGAAGGTCTACTACTTATATATAAAATCTTATAAAAAAATATTATCATTTGATTATGATTAAGGTGGTCAGACATACACCTACTTCTTATTTTTTCCTGAAATTTTTGTACTTCTGCGTTGAAATCTATACTTTTCACCAATCATATTAACTTTTTTTCAGAAAAGGCCTAGTATTTTAGAAACTACATTCAATTTCCTATAGATTCTATTCTTACAACTTTTTGATATTAGGTTGATAGCTAGTTCAAATTTTCACATCAAGTTTACTAACACTGATTTTCTGATTTTTCATTGCCACTTAAGGGCATAGTTTGGCCCCTCATGATCTTGCACATACCCATTAGGTCTTGTGAGAGAGAGAGAGAGAGAGAGAGAGAGAGAGAGATCTTATTATGTCTTATTATTCGGTATTAGGTAATTTTATATCTTATTAGTAATGTTAGGTCAGGCAATAGGTCCTAAGGGTCCTATTTCATCTTATTAGGTCTTAAGGGTGGACTAAATTACATCTTATTAGGTGGACTATTAGGTCTTATAGGTCCTATAAGGTATTATTGGTCTTATAGGTCCTAATCTAGGTCTTATAGGTTCTATTAGGTCTTAAATTAGTCCTATTAAGTCTTAAGTGGTCTTATTGGGTCGTAAGGGTCCTATTAGTTCCCACTAGGTCTTAATTAGTCTTAATTGGTCAAGTAATAGGTCCTAATTGGTCAAGTATTAGTCACATGTAAGGTCTTAATTCTAGTTCTATTAGGTCTTAAGGGTCCTATTAGGTCTTATTAGTAGGTATTTGATCTTATTTATTCTTTTGTGTGTGTGTGTGTGTGTGTGTGTGTGTGAGAGAGAGAGAGAGAGAGAGAGAGAGAGAGAGAGAGAGAGAGAGAGAGAGAGAGAGAGAGAGAGAGAGTTTATTGTTTATTTTCTAGACCTAGGGTTTACAAATTTTGTTTTCAGTTGTGTCTAGGTTTACATTTGTGTTTCCTACCTAGGGTTTACAATCTTGTTTTAGATGTGTTTAGGTTTTATTTTTCTACCTAGGTTTTCTTGTTTCAGTTGTGGTTAGGTTTAGGTTTAGTTTGTATTTTTCTACCTAGGATTAAATTAGTTTTGAAAGTTTTGTTGCCTTCTACAATAATTTACAAATAAAAATAAAAATAAACATAATAATTTATTTTAATCCTACTAAAAAAATTTAAACATTAAACAGTAATCATAATACATTTTTTAACATTAAAGTAATTAAAAATAACAATAAATAACATTTTTAATGAAAAAACACATAAAAATTAATGATATGTACCTTGACTCAGAAAAACAACAGCAAGGGGGTCAATGGTAGCTCTCAAAACAGGCACTCATCTATAGAAAAATGTGATTTCATTTTGTAAGTTGTGAAAATGACTTACAAAATGGGTTAAACAAAAATTAAATACTTTTACAAAATAGGCACTTGTTTTTTAAAAAATGGGTGCCCATTTTGGTCCGAGTGCCCGAACCAAAATGGGCGCCCATTTTATATTTACGGCTCGGGCAGACGAAGCATAACGGGCACCCGTTTCTAAAAACACGGGTTCCCATTTTGGTTTTCCAATTTTTTTATGGTCGTGAACTTTCACGGAATTGGCACCCAACTTTGTGCTTGCACCCCTTTACACCCTTTATATTCCCCGCCCATAAGAATTCTTGAAGTAACTTTTGGATTTTCTAAATCACTAAGGGGGGATCCTTTAGGACTGGTAGATAGCAATTAGGAATGGCATCCATCACTATTTTGATTAGTATAAATTTTCCTACAAGTGATAGCCATCTGGATTTCTAGGCCATTATTCTACTTTTGATTCTGTCAATAATAGAAGTCCACTAATTAAGTTTGTTAGCTCCCATGAAAAACAGAATGCCAAGGTACACTGATGGGAGGAAATCAATCGTAAACCCCAAGATATTAGTGATCCTAGTTGAGTTAATCAGGTTGGTATTAAATAGTTATATTTTTTACTTCTGTGCATTGACTTTTTGACCTGAAACTTCAATGTACAAGTCCGGGGTTTGTTTGATCTGTTTGGATTTCTTAACATTGGATGATCCAAAGAGAAAAGTATCATTGAAAAATAGAGAATGATTGATCTCTAAATCTGATCCCCTATTTTTGTGCCTTCCCAGTATCCAGGAGCATGTTTGTAATGGATATGCCTACTAAATTCTTCAGCCATTAATATGAACAAAACCAAAGATTAAGAATCTCCTTGCCTAATCCCTTGGGTTGAAAGAAAAAAACCCTGCTGGTACACTATTTATTAAAACTAAGAACCAAGCACTTGAAATACAAGCTCTGACCCATTTACTCCATCATGCAGCAAACCCAAATTGTTTTAATACCTTGAAGAGAAAATCCCAGCAAACTCTATCGTATGCTCTCATCATGTCAAGCTTGATAACGAAGTTTGAGGACTTATTTGTATTCATTGAATGTAGGATCTCATGCACAACCAAAGGCCCCTCCATAATATCTCTACCTGGAACAAATCCTCCTTTCTCTTGTGAGACTAATTTCAGGATCAAATATTGCATTCTCAAATAGATTGCCTTTGTAATAATCTTGTATATTGTGTTGCATAATGATATCGGTCTGAACTCTAAAAATGTTTTGGGTGCCTTGACCTTAGGGATAATGGAAATGTTAGTTGTACTAACATACTTGAGCATGTATTTAATTTTCCTTGACTCTTCAATAGTTCACCAAGTAGTTCCCAACCAATAAATTTAAAGCATGCTTGAAAGAATAGTGTTGTGAATCCATCTGGCCCAGTTATTTATCTGGGGGCAAGGAGAATACTACTTTTCTAAGTTCTAATACTTTTAAGGGAGCCATTAATGTTGTATTATCAGACTCTATAACAATTGAGGGGATGGCTTGCAAAAGACCTTGCAACTACTGATATGCTAGAAGTGATAAATTTATTGGTGCAAGTAGGATGCCCATTTAAAATATCTAGGGATGATGGTTTATGTAATAAAGATGTTCTATTGATTGTTTATTTTATCATTACACCTTGTAAATTTATTCAATCTACATAGAGATGTGCCCTTGTCCATATGTTCATGTGCTTTTTATTTTTTATCTTATTATGAGATTACTTTAATGAATATGTATGCTTAAATATCTTTATACATGATTTTTTTTTATGAAATATTACTTTTAGTGGTGTATTCATTATTTATGAATTTGATCATATAAATTTATTTTTTCTTTATATATTGAGTCATATAGTATTGCCATATTGATTATGATATAATTTTTTTTATCAATGATATTACAATCACTTTAATTTATGAAGCGTTGAATTAATTATATATAGAATCTATCCTTTATAGTTCATTGACTAAGTGGACAAATAGTTTCACTTCTTTTTTCCTTTCCATACATTTATAATGGATAATACATGGAATTTTCTATGTGTCTTGTCATTCAATATATTTAGATGTTTTTTAAATCCTCTTCACATAATATTAACATGGTATATATTGTGACATTTTCTATACATCTTAAATGAAACACATTTAATCGTTGTATCAACTTATTAGTTATTTTTTAGGTGAAAATAAAAATTTAGAAGTTATGGTTTCCTTGGAGTTATAATTTTATAGTTTTTTGTCATAGATTAATAAATTATGTTCTTTATGTTAGCCTATAATTAAAAAAAAAAAATAATGTTAGTAAGATCATGTTGCAGAAAACCTCTTAGGTACATCAGACTGATATTTAAATCAATCTCAATACATTGCATCATCGCTTGTCAAATTTAGTTAAACACTTAAGATAATTTGTTTAATTAGATCACATCAACATATATTCATTATATCATCACTTGCAACATTTAATTTAAAACTTATGATAAGTTATATTAGATCACATTTCGTAGAGGTTATCATTTAATCATTGTAGTATTTATTAAGAAAAATATATAGGTTGTTTGATCAATAGATCTTGTATTAAACTAAACATAAATGTTGATGATTATATTTTACTTGAATATTTGTTTTATCATATCAAAGATTTATAGAACATTATTTTATATTAAATCACATGTGACATTAATGTTAAGCATGTCATAAATAAATCAACATCATGTATGTATGTATGTATGTATGTATGTATGTATGTATACAAAAACTATTATTTATAATATATACATAAAAATTACCAGTAAAAAAATCTGGTGTACAAATAATAACATATCTTATTTACCCATAGATGATGCCTAGTAGAATCCTTGAGTCCTAAATGTGGTGATTGTGGGATAGATGCACATATCTATGACACTATAGATCATGATTGATTCCTGGAGTGACACCATATTCCATCCCTTGGATAATGCCTTTGAGCTTCACTACTTCTATCTTAAGCTCAATATTCTCCTCATGCAACCAATCTCTCTACAATCACCCTTACTCCACCTTAGCTTATAGGGACTCATAATTTACTCTGAATTGCTCCATTACATTTAAGATATCTTTATGTTTCCTTACACTGTGTTGTAGCCAATAAGTAGCTCGCATTGATTGTTGAGAGCATATGGAAGTGACCATACCTATTATGATGCAACTCACAAAGACATGTCAACACTATGTACTAAATGAAATGATGTACATATTTATGAAATTGGACAACTCATCATGTATATCAAAATAGAAACTAATCATTTAGAAAATAAATGTTTGAATGTGTCTATAGATATATATCACCTATGTATCCCTCTTATTAATCAACATCAAGTACAGTTGTAGGAGTCAGATTAGATACTATAGAATCCACTATTGCTCAAGGAATAGTATCATCAACTCTCCATTCTCATGATGTATTAGTTACATATTATAAGGGATCAATAATTATATTATGTGTATTTTTGAGGTACCTGTCTCTCAAGTAGTGTATCATCACCAACTCTCTCATCTTCTCTATTCCATATACTATCCATTGTCTACTAATCATGATCTTGAGTATAATATTTATCCTAGTCCTCATCTCAATCTTTATCTGGATCTCCCTCTCTATTCTTGTCACTCACCTTTGAATTGTGTCTTTGATAATCCCATGACATTAGATCACTAATAGTACTATCCTTAAGGAATTTATGGGTAGGATGAGAAGAATCTCACCATCTCATTTATCTTCATAATATACTTACCAAATGATCATCAAATAATGGGCATGAATCTTGATCCTTGTCATAATTATCACCAAGGAAAACATATAATATAGTTAATCAAGGCTTAGCTACAGGTCTCGTAACACTATGACTCGATTACAAATCCATCTGTAGACACCCAAAAATGGACAAACTAGCGACTTTACATTAAAAACACTAATTTTCATCTATTAATTAATGGTTTTTAATCATTAATTAATCATCTATTTTCCTCTAAATTCATTCCCCAAATCATCTAATCAAATTCCCAAAATTAATTAAATAAATATTTTTATTTCATTAATTAACCTTAATTGATTAATTACCATTAATTAATTAATTAAATTCAATTTCCTATAGTTTAAATTCAAATATTTAAACTTACTTATTAAATTCTTCCAATCAAATTAATTTCAATTAAATTAATTTAATTTCATTCAATAAAGCAATTCTAAATAAAAAAGAATTTAATTATCTCACACGTTGAAAACTTTAATTAAATAAATGAATAAAATATTCATTTATCTTCAAAGAGATAACTCCAATCAGCTCACATGAGTTACTCCACCCATCTCTCTAGTCCACATGGGTAACTTCACCCACCTCTTTAGTTCAAAAAGGTAACTCACAATTAGCTCTTCAGTCAACCAAGCTATATCTCCTCTTTACCAAATGAAGAGGTGGAGTTTACTGATGGATTCTCTAGTTCCTTTTAATCTCAACCATTCATCTCCCTATCTCTGGGATTTATCTCAACTGTTCATATCATCACCAATTCCTATATAATAAACCCTTCATAACCATTTGAAGGATCGAGGATTTCAAGCTCTTGTGCGCCATTACTATGTCAGTTTGGTTCTAGCATTCAAGCCATCTTGCGATCATACACTCATTTCAATTAGCAAATTCTCGACGCTTCTCAAGTCATAGATGCTGCCCACACCAATACTGAGCATCAAGAACTTCATTTTGGAAGGTGTAGAGAGAGACAATAGAAGCTTCAAGTGCTTCAGGGTTTACATTTATTTGTTTTCCTTTCTTGTGCTTGTACATTTTATTGGTTACGCTTCAAGTTATTCATTTTAGTAGTTATTATGTACTTGATTTATATCATTTGTGAAACTTTTGCTACTAACCCTCGCCTTTGGAAAGCTTGGGAACCACTCATGAAAAGAGGAGGCATACATTTTGGTGAGCCCGATGTGAAGAAAATAGCCCAAATATCTCTTGCAGATGACAAATAGAGTTGATCAACCATCGACATACAGTCACAAATCTCAAAATTTGTTCTTTTTTCAATATCTGTGTTATTTCACAATTGCTGGTATTTTGCCGCAATTGATGAAAATATGTTGCAATCGACTGGTTTAATACCGCAATCGATTGTAGGTTCTCGCATTTCTTTTCTGTCATCTTCTGGGTCTCTGTCTTTTCTACAGTTTGTCGCAATTAATTCAGTGGTGCCACAATTAGAAGAATTCTATCACAATCAAAAGATCTAGACCATAATTGACTAATCCAAACTGCAATTGATTGTGCATTACCGCAATTGAAGGTTCTTTGCTGCAATTGATAATTTTGAGCCGCAATCACCTGTTATTTACTGCAATTTCCTGTGCATCACCACAATCGCCTGCAAGATTTCTCATCAGGGCCAAATTCTTCATCTTGCTATCTAAAAATCTGATACTTTCTTAATTTTTCTGCAGGATGATGAATTCCCACGAATAGGAAGGGTATGTTGTTGGTAAGTGTCATTCATTATTCCAAAGTTACGTATACTCTCATTTTGTAAAAATCCTTTTCGATACTAACCTATTTAAACAAAGAAAACTAAAAGGAATTCACTTGTTGATTTGGGTTTAAAAAAGAATAGTGTTTGTCCAAACATCTCACATTTCACACTTTAGATTTGGGCTTAAAATTGACGTGGGGACTAAAATTGAAAAAGGCAAAAAATCTCTCAAATTGGTGCATTAAAATTGAACAAGCAATCAACACCTACTTTTGCGCTTAAAATTGAACATTTGCACTTGTATGGTGGTGTAGCTTAGTTCACATTTCAAACTTTTGGATTTTAATCGATTTACCTTATGTCTTGAGTTTTGGGTGCATTTGCACAAACTATTAAGATTAGAAAACTTTATACTTTCTAGAAAGGCCTGTTCGGGGAATGTGCTTCTTCCTCGGAGAATGACCTTAAACTGGTAATCCTTCTGATTGGTATATAAACAAGGCGCGAACCAAAGTTTTGTCTTATCTAGCCAAGCTTGGGCGAGGTGTGTTGGTAATAGTCTGGATCGGGTGAATATCCCTAAGGAGCCAGTGTGATCAAGGAGGCTCTTAAGTGAGTCACACACGTACAAATCGATTGGAGAGACACCACGAACCCTTACTACAACCTTGATTAATTAGATACCAACCCTTTTTTACCTCCGAAAAGGTACCTTATTATAGTGCAAGGGGTTGCAGAATTCCCCCCAAGATCCCCAACATATGTGTCCCATGGTATTTGTGTAGTGAAATAGATCTTCACTCCACGACAACAATACCTAGAAACGAGAAAAACACCGGCACCTACGTCATGGACATTCATGTCCTAGTAGAGTGACAATTATTGTGTGAGCTAATGGACATTCAAGCATTGGGCCTATAACATTGTATTCTGAATCTATTGACCTAGATTAATCTGACTGTTCATTTTTGAGACCTCGTGATAACCTTGCAACTTGAAAAAGTTGTAGAACATACACATTTTCAGTCTTCATTTCTTCAAAACACAGTGTCTGTCGTTCTTGTTCCTTTGATTAGTTTCTAAAAATGGAAAAAAAAAAAAATCCAAACTGTCAAAACGAGTCAAACATGTTAAAGTCTAGGGTTGTCAACGTCAATTGTCCTGCAAATGAGAAGCATTGTTCCAAAAATATCAAAATTGTCAAGCAGTGATACGTATCTTTTAGTCTTTTTGAGACTGTTTCTCATTTACCACAATTGCCCGCATTGTGCCGCAATTGAAGGAACTATGCCATTGTGAACTTCTTTATTTTCACAATCACCCTATTTATTACCGTAATCGATGATAAACTACAGCAATCAAACATTTACTTTTCCGCAATCGGTGGAGTTGTACCGTAATTGACCAGAGATACTTTATTCCTATTTTGACCTAAAAACCTTGAAAGAACTCTTCATTTGGTGTCTAAAACTAGTGTCTATCCCAAGAAAATGTGAAGAACATTGTGTGAATTTCTAAACATAAAAAATCATCCCTTCTCTGAAAAGCATGATTATTGTCAAAAACATTGTTAGTTTGAAAGCTCAAACTTGAAATACCTTGATCTCATCATATCAAACGTCATCATCCTTATCAAATTGACTTTGTCCAAGCCAAAGGTGGGAAAATCTTGTCTTTTTACATCATCACCACTTTGAGATCAAGCTATATCAAAATCTGTCCCTAGAATTACCCTTGTCCTAAACATAACTCAGACTTCCTTAGAAAGGATATTCTTATTTGTTTGCTTTATACCACTTGTTTTAGTTACAAAACCTAGACCACACTATGTCTCAAACACCTCATGGAGGGCCTTACACAAGGTCTAAGGCTAGAACACAACCTGATGAGTCATATATTAATGGATTCCCCACTTGGAAATCAGAGAAAGAGAACGATCCTTTCGTAAATACCAGTTCTACTATGTTTCTTGAACAACCCCGTGGGGCAGGTCTTTTCCAAAATGTCATAGAAGAAGAACTAGAGGATATAGATAAAGATTCTTATTCCACACAAGTAGTTGATGTTGTTGTAGAGAGGAATCCCAAACGCTTCTTAGCCATGCTGATAAAGAAGGCAGTCAAACTCCCTGCTGAATTCACTGTATCAACCATATGGCCCGAAAAACCTCTCGTAGGTCAAAACACTACTCATCCTCCTCAGATCCTGCATGTTGTTTCTCAAATCTTCCTACCATTGGTATTACCCATATTGACATAGATGATACCTGGTCAGACCAATGACATGAACCAGGCCAGCACATCTTCCACTCAAAACATGACAGGCTGGCAACTGAGTGCACCTGTGGTTACTAATATGTTCCCACCCTCAGTCACATGGCCGGGGCAATCAAGCTCTCATGCTACATCAAACACCAACTATTCTGAAACTATGTCACTATTGCAGTCAATTCCTACTAGACTTGGGATAAACACTTCTTTCCCACAAGGATCCATCTCTGCAGGTATAACTTACAGTCAATGCCCACCCAAGGCTACACCTTTGCCCATTTTGACATCAATCCAACCTCCACAACAACAACCCCAGCTTCAGTTGCCTCAAATCCAACCTCCGCAACAACAACCCTAGCTTTAATTGCCTCAAATCCAACCTCCGCAATAGGAACCCTAGCTTCAGTTGCCTCAAATCCAACCCCCGCAACAGCAACCCCAGCTTTAGTTGCCTCAAATCCAACCTACATAGCAACAACCCCAACTTCAGTTGCCTCAAATCCAACTTCAACAATAGCAATATCAACCCCAGCAGTATCAACCCCAGTTTCAATCACAATAGCAAACTCATCAAAACCCACCATGGGCTACTCACGTGTCCCCATTTTCAAATCACTTAGTGAGAAATCAATATCAAGTCCCAAGGATGAAATCTTATTTCCCTACTCAAGGGACACAGAGGCGCAGCCTCATACCCACTATAGCACAGAGGAACGTCCTCACACACCAACCTTAATATCAAACAGACATGTTAATGCAACAAATGCAAACCCTTCAAACCCAAATGATGGATATAAAAAATCAAAGGAAAATTAAATCCTACACTACAAAGGATTTATACCCATACCCCTTTGACCATTCTCTCCACATGTCTCCATTCCCAAATTACTTCTTGGTACCGAAATTCAACAAATATAGGGGCAATACCAACCCTATTGAACATATACAAGAGTTTTTTGCTAGTTGCATCAAATTCGCCCATGATGAGACCTATTTAATGTGACTATTCCCACAAAGCTTGGCCGGACTAGCAACGGAATGGTTTTCACATTTACCTCATGGCATTCAGTCCTGGGGAGAACTGGCTGAAAAGTTCATAGCTCACTTCCATCATAACATCAAGCGCAAGGTCAACATCATTGTGACATCAAATAGAAATATGGAGAGTCTTTTGTGAAGTTCCTACAGAGATGGAGGAATACAAAAAATTTCATAACATATGATGTGCTCGAACAAGACTTAATAGTCATGTTTGTTGACAATCTAATTCCATACATGTCATTCACAACAGAGTTATAGTTAGCTCCAAACTTCACACAACTCATTGAAGGAGGAGTTTGTTGTGAGCTTAACTTAGTCAAACAAGGAATCCTTGCAGATCCCACACAAACGAATACAAAAAAAATGCAACAGACAAAGCTAAGTGGTGGAACAAAAATAAAAATTTCACTAGCGATGGTGTCATTGATGTGAAGAAAGTCAACTATGCACAACCCAAAGTGTCACTGCAAGGCACACCTTGGCTAACCCAAAACCCACAGGGCCCACTCAACATGCATACACCCAAAACCAACCTCCCCCTGTAAAAGCGACCACGATCTCAAATAGTCAACAACAAAATCAATGCAGACCATAGATTCAATTCCAACAACGAGATTTCACACCATTAGGAGAGCTGATAGAATCAGCTTTACACAAGTTGATACAATAAAACACTATCACTCTCCTAGAAATTAGGGACTTTAAATAGGATGCAAATAAACCAAGGTGGTATAATGACAAGGACTTCTGTGAGTTTCATCAGGTGAAAGGACATAAAATATCCAACTGTTACCGATTGAAACATGCTATCCAAGAACTGATTGACAGAGGGGTCATCGATGTGACAAACACCCAAACCAAAGGCACAATTGATCACACTATCTTCAATGATACCTTTCATGATCACAACAAGGGAAAATCCTCCAAGTCTGGTGGATAGGCGAAACAAGTTAACTATACATATGCCAACAGTGACAATTTTATCAATTGCCTCAATCCTTTGGATAGTTATGTGGCTACTATCACTATCAAAGACCAAGGTAATAAATGTGTTGTAACAAAGCATTGTGCCAGAGTCATTTTGAAAGGAGTACCATCCCCGTTTACTATATCTGCCAATCCTAAAGCAAACTTAGATCCACAGTTGAGCATAGTGGATCAACTAAAGCACACACCTGCCCAAATCTCCATGTTTGACCTATTACACATATCTCCGTAGCATAAACCGGCACTTGACAAAGCCCTTTAGAATGCAGCTATCCCAAGGGACATAACACTCAAGAGCTTCCAAATAGTGGTTAACCATATAGCTTCTAACAAACATGCCACATTCAGGGACCATGATTTTGTGCCACATAATCCCCTGCATAATGATCCTTTGCACTTACTTGTCCAGTTCCACAAAAGCGATATCCATAGGGTCCTTGTTGATAGTGGAGCTGGATTAAACATTTGTACTCTAAAGTTAATAAAGCAATTGGGCTATTCAGAATCAAGCATTGATGTCACAAGAAGGATAAATATCAGAGCTTATGCTGAAGAGGAAAGGTCCTCTAAAGGTATTATCATTCTACCTATCTGTATTGATCCAATGGTAAAAACCACTCCCTTCCAGATCCTAGATCTTGAGTTGGGATACAACATGCTACTAGGGAGACCCTGGATACATGAAATGCAAGCCATACCTTTGATGTATCATCAATGCATCAAGTTCCCACACCAGGGAGAGGAAATCATCATAGAGGGAGACCCCAATCCTTTCCAATACTGTACTGCTGTCCAAATCAGCACTGACAATTAGGTACCCTCAAACCAAGATGCAAGCATCCCATCCTCTTTAGATTCAACTCCCAAGGATGTCACACGGATAGCAAGAAAGATAGTCATTAACCAAGATGCAAGTATTCCCTCCTCTTCAGATTCAAATCTTAAGGATGTCACACGGAAAGCGGGTAAAATATCCATCACTAATAAAGGTTGTGGTGAGTACAAATATGAAGAGGCTTTCACCATCACACACATGCCTCAAAGATAGAGAACTTATGGAATGCCACAACCTGTTATTACAATAGAAACTCCACAACCTGTTCTATTCAGATGTCCGACCACAACCTTTGTCAGATGGGGAGACATAGCGGAAGAAAAGCCATTTGAACAAGATATCAATACATGGTTATACCAAGACCCATAAGAAACAATCAGACATACCCTACCCTTGTCAAACTATGGTAATGGTTATACAATGTTACAAAGATTTGGGTATGATGGTACAACCAAGCTGGGGGCAAGACAACAAGGCATAATGGAATTGTCTCTCCTGCCAACCCAGAGAAACATGAGAGGGTTGGGCTATGGACAACAAAGAACCAATCCGGTGATCCAAGACATTCAAGTCAATTAGGAACACATAGCAAAGATGCACCGGGGGCACAACACAAAAAATGTCTTGATAAGTAACATATTAGCACAGTTGTTGCCCGCCGAAGAGGGAACCACACAAACCCGAATAGACCTCCACATAGAAATCAATGATAACAAAAGAAGTGAGACAACTGATGAGTGTTCTATTGAGACTGAATCCCATGAGTATAAGTGGATATCCTTTCATGATTCTGAACCATCGATCTGAGATTATTCTCCTCGATCAGACACTCATAAACCTAGAAGACTTGTTCGACAAACTGTCCATTGTCGAATAACCCTACATAAATAAGCATGTCATTTATCAAACCTCAAGTTGTGCATCCATGTCACAGTCCAGTTTTGTAGGAACCATATCTATAGTCCCTTTCAGTCAACCAAAGTCAAATAATCATGAAAGTATTTATCTTGTACACCCAGAGCTAATAGAGTGGGATAAACAAGGACCACTTGATTTAGATGTCTTTGAGAACGATGAGGCTATTTCTGATTTCATGGGACTTAGGGAAGGCATTCCATCAGAAGACCACAAGGAAGGCTTCTCCTTTGACCTTGATAGAGTGGCATATTTTGGGGATACAAATTTGCATAGAATTTAGAGATCTCAACATAGCTTGTCCCAAGGATGATTTTCCTTTACCTAACATTGACATGATAGTAGATCTAACTACTGGACATCAAATTCTATCACTCATGGATGGATTTTTTGGGTACAATTAGATAAGGATTGCACTAGAAGACCAACAAAAAATAGCTTTTACATGTCCTTGGGGGACATATTGTTGGAATGTCATGCCGTTTGGTCTAAAGAATGCTAGAGAAACATATCAAAGGGCTATGAAAACTATATTTCATGATCTCATCCACAAAACAATGGAAGACTATGTGGACGACATACTAGCCAAGTCAATGCTTTGCAAGGATAATCTACAAGTATTAGGGCCAATCTTTGACAGAATGCAGGAATTCAAGGTCCGTCTAAACCCAAAGAAATGTGCATTTGGTGTCACAGCAGGAAAGCTACTGGGGTTCATAGTATCACATAGGGGCATTGAAGTAGACCCAGAGAAAGTCAAAGCAATATTGGACATGCCTCCACCATTGAACCTGAGAAAACTAAGAGGGTTACAAGGAAGACTCCAATCAAGAAGGTTCTTCATAGCTCAGCTAGCAGACAAGTGCCACCCATTCCAACATCTACTACACAAAGACATCAAATTCATATGGACAGAGCAATGTGAACAAGCATTCCAAATATTCAAGGACTACCTTCTCAAGTCTCCTATATTTGTGCCACCAGTCCAAGGTAGACCATTGCTTCTGTATATCTCAGCAACGGAGTCAGCATTAGGTGTACTCTTGGCACAACATGATGATGCAGGTAAAGAGAGGGCCATCTACTATCTAAGCAGAACATTGGTTGGATATGAGCTCAACTATACACCAATTGAGAAGTCCTACCTTGCAGTTGTCTTTGCTTCCCAGAAGCAGAGACATTATATGTTGAGTCACCAAACCAAGTTGATTGCACATATTGATCCTTTAAAGTACCTCCTAAGCAAAGCGATGCTCACAGGACAACTGGAAAAGTGGGTAATGATCTTGAGTGAGTTTTATATTGAGTACGTAGATAGAAAGGCCATCAAAGGGCAAGTGATCGTGGATCAACTAGCACAGGTACCCATTCAGGACCATTATCCTATTATTTCTAACTTTCCTAATGAATCTATTATGACACTACAACCAGTGATTGAGGTATGACAACTATACTTTGATGGGTCGTGCATGAACCACGGTGCGGGGGCAGGGATAGTGCTTATCACTCCAAATCATGATACGATTCCAAAGTCTTTTAGGCTCAACTTTCCATGCAAAAACAACATAGCATAATATGAAGCACTGGTCATAAGTCTAAAAATAGCAATTCAATGGAGAATCAAGAACCTTAAGGTGTTTGCAGACTCATAGTTGATCATCATTCAAGTCAACAATGATTATACGACCAAAGGTGAGAAGCTCATACCATACATAGCACAGATGGAAACACTATGCACCAAGTTCCATTACATCTTCTTTGAGCAGGTCCCACAAGCATAGAACAAAGCTGCAGATGTGATGGCTACCATAGCATCATTGATTGATATGCCAGGCAATGAAACAAGATTCAAGTTTCTAGTAGAGCAACTCTTGGTGCCATCACATCAAGCATCTATCATAGAATCAACATGCATCATTGTTGGTCCTGAAAACTTGTGGTATCAAGATTTCTATAACTACCTCCAAAATAGTGTCTTACCTCCCAACTTTTCTAGGAACCAGAGAAACTACCTCATCCATCAAGCCTCTAGGTATACCATCCTCTCAACTACTTTATATAGACAAAGTCTAGATGGAATGCTACTACGATGTCTCACTTCCATGGAATCCCAGAAATCATTGTATGAGGTACATGAAGGAATACGTGGAACCCACGAAGGTGGCAACAACCTAGCTAAGAAGATCATTCGCATGGGATATTATTTTCCCACAATACAGACAGATGCACACAAACATGTACAAAGGTGTAGATAGTGTCAGATTCATGGAGACCTCATCCATGCAGTAGCCCAGGAACTAAATCCTATCACATCACCATTACCATTTTCCATGTGGGGATTTGACCTAGTGGGAAAAATTACACCTTCTTCAGCAAATAGACACAAATACTTCATAGTAGCAATAGAGTACTTCACTAAGTGGGTGGAAGCAATACCCCTCACTTACATCACTGGAAAGAAAATAGAAATGTTCATACTTAACCACATTATCTGTCGATACGGGATCCCTCAAACTATCCTAACAGATCATGGTACACCTTTCCAGAACAAGGATGTTGAAGAGCTATGCGACTAGTTCTATATAAAACAAGGGTTCTCTTCCTTCTATTATCCTCAAGGGAACGGCCAAGCCAAAGCTACAAACAAAACAATTTGGAAAATCTTGAAGAAAACAATGAACAAATCAGGGCAAGACCAGCAT
The DNA here is from genome assembly GCA_018584345.1 of Thuja plicata. Taxonomy (NCBI): domain Eukaryota; kingdom Viridiplantae; phylum Streptophyta; class Pinopsida; order Cupressales; family Cupressaceae; genus Thuja; species Thuja plicata. The sequence goes on from MU226166.1 coordinate 1,792,631, forward strand.
TTATAGCTTAGTCCCGCATTATGGGAATACAGAACTAGTGTGAGAACACCTATAGGAGACACTCTTTTCTCCCTAGTCTATAGATCAGAGGTAGTATTTCCCCTTGAAGTGGAAATCATATCCCTAAGGATATCATTGAAGAACCTAATTATAGATAAGGACTATAGAGTAGAAAGGCTCAGTGAATTGGAGTTACTAGATGAAAGAAGACAACATGCCTTCAACCACTTACAAGGCTATCAGAATCACCTTAGAAGAAACTATCACAAGAAGGTGAAGCCATGAAAATTTAAGGTAGGAGACTTTGTCCTCATGGAAATTTAAAAGAACCAAGCAGAGTGAGTCAAACCCATAAAGTTTGAGCCTAGCTGGCTGGGACCATTTGTCATTATCAGCTCTACTCAGAGTGGGGCATTCATACTGGTGACACCAGAAGAAAATCATCTCCTCGAATACAACAACAACATGCATCTCAAGAGGTTCTACCCTTGAGGTCTCTATGGTTAAGGCACCTATCTACATATCCAGAAAATACCAAAAAAATTAGAAAATACAAAAGTTACCTTGGTGAAAACCTGGCAATCAGGTGCATTGGCAACAACAAAAAAATCTAAAAAGAAAAAAAAGTAAAGAGAAACAAAATCACTCTCTTAGTGTAAACCTAGAAATTAGGCTCTATTGAGTAGGTACCTTGGTGAAAACCTAGAAAATAGGCGCCAAGTGTTCAAATCTAGCTTCACCAGCAATGAGCTCCAAGATCAAAAGCTTGAGCACGCCTCAACATGAAAGATTGACTACCCAAGCTATATCCAGAAGCACACTCCCCTCTGAGCACCAAGCACTTATCCATGGTCAGCACTGGTCCACTAGACTAGGGGTGATCCTAAATGGCCGGGAGAAATCCAAAAAATTAGAAAACTCATCAAAAATCCTAAAAAGATCAAAATGTTCTACGAAAATCAATCTTCATCAAAAACATTCAAAAAAATTGCAAAATTCCAAGCAATAAAACCAACTTGGTTATCAAGAGAGAAAAGGGAAAACACACCCAGTCAATCAATGTCACAATCATGAGCTTTGCAAATCAGCATTGGGCTCATTTGACACAACTTTATCAATCTATCAAATCAATCAGCAAGCAACTGGCGACTAAGCCAATCTATCAATTGTCACAATCATGAGCTTTGCAAACTAGCACGTGGCCCATCTAACATAGCTTAATCAGTTTCCAACATGATCACAATTAATCAATCAATCATATCAATTTTCTTACACAGTGATGGATATGATCAAACTAGACAGGTCATTCTTATGAGTAATCTATTACTGAAACTAGACACACTCAAGCAATCAAGCCTATCAAAGAGTTGATCCAATCAAGAGAATCCAACTGCATCAAGGAACCATCCAAAAATGTTGACTAGGTCAGTCAATTCAATCAGATGTTAGTCTATATTTCGCGGTTATGGTCTTATGCTACTCCATGATCCACCATGTGAGGAGAGTAGCTATGATAGATCATGACTTATTTTATTTGATTATTGTCTGTTGAATGTTCACTTTGATTTTAGGACCATGATGATTTAGGATAAATGCGGTAGGCACTGTCACTTATATGGCAGACATGTAGTTCCACAATCTGAGCTTAACCCTAGTAAAGAATTGGACATTCCTTCTCTTTTATTTTTCTTGTTTGATTTATAGAATCAAGAACTGGCAACACTATTCAAATGGACTCTGAGTGCTTTGGAGTTCTATCTTGGTTTCTATGGTCTTTCCCTTTATGTTGCAAACAAGAGCTCATGATGCTATCTAGATGGACTCTAGGGGTGTAGGAGTTCTATCCTGTTTTCTTGGCTTTCCCTTTCAGAAATCAAGAGCTCATGGTGTTACCCAGATGGACTCTGGGTGCATAGGATTTCTATCTTAGTTTCTTTGCTTTAGTTTATTCAGACGACAAAGCGGTTTCTAGATGGTCAATATCTGGGTGCTTTTGGTTCTCTTTCTTTTAAAATAGGGAACATAGTTGAACCCAGATGGTCAATATTTGGGGGCACTAGGTTCTCTTTCTATTCAATCTCTCTACTCCATCTGCTATCAAGAGGTTGTGGTGGTATCCAGGTGGTATGTGACCTGGATCATTCGAGGCTCTTTGGAATTTCAGAAAATACAAAAAAAATATGCAATGATGATAAATATTGGAAACAGGGGCAGCAACTTGGGACACTCGTCCTTTCTATCAAATCATATCTACCTACCATTCCATTCTATTAGATTAATCTCAGAGCACATCTATCAAAACTAACTTCTTTCTAATTAACACATGCATTACTTAGATATTTTGTGCATAATAGATTGCATTCATTCCATTTAAGTGCATCGGAAAAGAAAAAAAATACATAGTAGTCGCATACATGATAAATCATAAAATCACATGCATCCATAAGCATCTCACATAAACATGCATTTCATTTCCACCATCCTGCATATACATGTTAGTATCATAGGAAGAGTAAATCATCCATATACAAGTGTGCATAATAGAATCATATTACATATACATCTCATCATCTAAACCACCAAATCATGTAGAATCATACATATAGCAAGTAAACCAATGCACATCATATCAAAAACACTAGTTGCATCTCATATAAATCAAAATATCTGAGTACAATGTATGGTCGCAATTCTAAACAAAAGAAGGTAATCAACATATGTATCAATAAATATAAGTGTGTCAGGATACAGAAATAGATACTACTCAGAGTATATAAAATGACATCACTACAAAATGGTACATAATACATAAATAGGGTTAACATTAGCTACCCCCACCCTCGCTAGGAGGTAGACAAGGGGGTGGCATATCAGAAGCTAGTCTCTGGGATGAACCAGGAGCTCCAATACCACTGCTTTGTGATCACTGAGCTCTACTCGATCTCTGGGATGTTATATAACTGGGCACCCTCTCCACTATAGGAACTGCGCCCTCATAATGACACCTCTAGTACTCCTCTCTCTCTGAGCCTCACACCCAGATCTATAGTACCTATCAAGAAAATCACAGTGTGAGGCATCCTGTACACTGTCAATAAAAGAATGAACCTCATCTCGAGCTTGTCTCTCTCTAGACTTGGCCACTGTAACCCGGGCCTCCAAAGTAGTGGCACATGCATCAGATGAATCAATCCTGGCCTGAAAATCCTATACCTGCTGGGTGAGACGCTCCAACTTTGAAGGATCATCCTCCATACCACCCATAGTTACATCCATGTATCCCTCCTTAGCCCTATCTCCCAATCCACCATCATCACTATCTAAGCTCTCGCATGTACTACTGCTAGTGCAACCACTATCATTCGAAGAACCAGTCTCTGCACTCTGCTCATCTAGAGCCTCCATGTCTATGTCACCAATCTCAATATCAACATCCTTAATAACTACTCTATCCTCCTCTCTAGGAGCCAAAACAACACCTATCCGCTGGCGAACTCTCCGCACCAACTAGGGTGCTTCCTCTTCCATAGCCTCCTTATCCTCAAGAATGGTGCTCAAACCAACTCTCAGAGCACTAGTCTAACCACCACTCCGGCCACCTCTAGTCCTCACTCCACCACCAGCACCCCTAGGACTAGGATCATCTCCCCCATCATCTCCCCTCCCCCATCCTCCATCTCTCCCCCCATCCCTACCTCCATAAAGACCTCCAAGTCTACCACCACCTCGACCACCATCCCTCCCTCCATCCTAGCCTCCCCTTCCTTTTTGTACCCATTGGGCCCTCCTCATAATAGTCCAAGAAATAGGATGAGAGACATCTTTCAATGAAACTGTCGGGCTTGCACCCAATGGGCATCATACTGTGGGGTGGTACCTGCAAAAGATCAAATTCAAGTATCAGCACCACAACAAAGCAAGACAATGGTATAAATAGAGCAGATGACCAAATATCATAAAGCAGTAAGGAAATTACATCAACAATCAAAAAAGAAGACAAACTTGCATTTACAGTAGCTGAACACCATGTCCATGCAATAGGAAGTAAACCTATAAACTCAGTCTGGGAAGCATCAAGTGATACTACACCACCCCATATAGTAGAGTCCCTCGACATCCGAGAAAATTATGCATAAGAATCAGACACATCTTGCTGCTCTCCAAACTGATGCAACACCCTTTCGGTGTTGTGAAAGTCAATCATATGAATATGCTCAGTAATGCATCCAATCAGGTATCTCCGCTGGTGATAGAAAGGAAGATGGATGTCCTCTCCATCCCAGATAGGGCAATCTCTATAGGGCCTCCAAATAAAGTAAGGAACCATGTCCAACTACTACCGCCAGTATGTCAAATGACCCATATGAGTCTGAACAAAAGCTCCATCATACATATAAACATATGGCCTATCAGCAGGAAGAGCACATGTACCAATAGGATGACATACAACAATATGCTCCCACGCCCATATCTGTAGGAGGGTCACACCATAGCCGAGCGACTTACCATTAAGGTAAGCCGCATAGAACATATGAAAGTGCATGTGAGCCAACATGAAAGGCCCCCAAGCATAAACAGTATGTTCCCTGACCATACTCTGCAAAATGGTACCAAAGCCAACAAAAAATCCACACTGTCAATGGTCGAGGCATAAAATGCCACAAATTAGACTACGTAGTAAGGTGGACAATCTGTCGAGGCCCAAACCAAATCTAGACCATGGTATATCATATGCACTAGATAACCCAAGCAATCCAGATAGCTCAGTCAAGGAAATAATCCCAGAACAGGTGGAATAATCCACAAGCGCACCTTGGATAGGAAGCTGGAGGATGCAGTATACATACACCCATGTGACAGTACACTCACCAGTGGGTAACTAGAAAGTGCATGTCTTAGAATGCCACAACTATACAAGAGTGGAGATCAGACCCCTATTGGTCATGATATCGGGCATATAGAAAATCTAGTACAATCCTAGTTCTCTAAGCACTGACCTCTCATCCTCAAAGAGCTAAAATCTATAAACAAGACCTGCCGGCCTCGACTCTCGACAACGTAGAATCTTCCTAGTGAACTACACACAGAAATAAATCAGAAAAATATCAGTTTTAGTCATTAAAGGAAGTAACAAAAGAAAGAAAAAACAAATACGACATAAAGAAATCAAGCAAACAGTGCTAAAAAAGTGATTGCGGTAATAGAACTCTACAACTCTGATACTTTTATGAGATTGTGAAACAAAACATGAAATGTGGCACAAATACATCAACTGTGCCATGTAACATAGTAAAGTGCGGTACACTTATCAATTGCGGTTTCTAACCAGCAATTGCGGCATTTAAACTACAATTGTGGCAAAACTGCAACTGATTGCGGCACATCATGCAAATTTTCAAAAAATACAAATTTTGAAAGCTATAAATAAAGGCATTAATGACACGCAAAGCAATAAAACTCACCAGACGTCCTACACTAGCTAGTCTCTGATAGGTCCGAACTTGGTCAGAAATGTGTGTCACACTAGGAAGGCCTGCCATCGCAAGAAAATAGGAATAAAAACACAGAAAACTAAAGGCTTACTCACCAAGAAATTGGGAGCTCCAAGATCGCAATGTGACAAATGAATGGCCCTCTTGGCTACTTATAGGGACATTCCAAAACCCTAATTTCTCAAAATAGTCAGAAATTTCTTCCCAGTCCCTAGAAACTTTGATGGTCAATAACAGGGGCATAATTAAACATTTTTCAAATCAGTCAGCTACCTAGATTTAGAAATTGCGGTTGTAACAAATTAACGCTCATGTCGTGATTTTTTTCTCAAATTTGTTGAGGGGGCATAAATACACCAACTATCACTGGGGCAAGCTGGGGCAGGATCAAATCTAAAAAATCTTTGACACACTGCGACAAGTCACATCACATCAAAGAGGGCCAAATGTAGACACCCAAAAATAGACAGACTTGTGACTTTACATTAAAAACACTAATTTTCATCTATTAATTAATGACTTTTAATCATTAATTAATCATCTATTTTCTTCTAAATTCATTCCCCAAATCATCTAATCAAATTCCCAAAATTAACTAAATAAATAATTTTATTTAATTAATTAACCTTAATTGATTAATTACCACTAATTAATTAATTAAATTTAATTTCCTATAGTTTAAATTCAAATATTTAAACTTAATAATTAAATTCTTCCAATTAAATTAATTTCAATTAAATTAAGTTAATTTCATTCAATAAAGCAATTCTAAATAAAAAAGAATTCAATTATCTCACATGTTGAAAACTTTAATTAAATAAATGAGTTAAATATTCATTTATCTTCAAAGAGATAACTCCAATCAGCTCACATGGGTTACTCCACCCATCTCTCCAGTCCACATGGGTAACTTCACCCACCTCTTCAGTTCAAAAAGGTAACTCACAATTAGCTCTTCAGTCAACCAAGCTCTATCTCCTCTTTACCAAATGAAGAGGTGGAGTTTACTGATGGCTTCTCTAGTTCCTTTTAATCTCAACCATTCATCTCCCTATCTCTGGGATTGATCTCAACTGTTCATATCATCACCAATTCGTATATAATAAACCCTTCATAGCCATTTGAAGGATCCAGGATTTCAAGCTCTTGTGTGCCATTACTATGTCAGTTTGGTTCTAGCAAATTCACACTTGTTTCAATTAGCAAATTCTTGACACTTCTCAAGTCATAGACACTGCCCACACCAATATTGAGCATCAAGAACAATGTTTCGAAAGGAGTAGAGAGAGACAATAGAAGCTTCAAGCACTTTAGGGTTTGCATTTATTCATTTTCCTTTCTTGTGCTTGTACATTTTATTCGTTACGTTTCAAGTTATTCATTTTAGTAGTTATTGTGTACTTGATTTATATCATTTGTGAAACCTTTTCTACTAACCCTCACCTTTGGAAAGCCTGGGAACCATGAATCAAAAAAAGAGGAGGTGTACACCATCAATATTAGATAAGGAATTATAAGTATCTGACCAAACTATTATGTAACTTATTCAAAGTATAAGGGCATGATGATGTACATATATTAATAACCAAAAAACTGATCACCATAAATCTTCAAAATCTAGTTTGGATGTCCTATCCATAATAAAAATTTCCTATACAACCTCCATATGATGTATGTAGGCTCCTATCTATTAAGCACAACTATCTAATACATAAAATATCCTCTTTGTAATGATATTAAAGGAAATAAGAATGTACTTGTGGGTATGTTGGTGCAGGAGCACCTAGGTTAGAAAGCATTTTTTAGTTTGTAAGGTGTTTTTTTCTACCACTTTTGTAATGACCAAGGTCAATTAGGTGAACAAACACCATAGTTGTTCAAGTTGTTTATTTTTAGGTTAAAGTGTGTTGAGGTAGTTTGTAAACCACTGGAAATCCAACCAAGGCTGTAGCAACCAAAGATTTTGAAGTGGCACTAAGATATAATGCTCGATTTATACTAATGCTCGGGCAATTGTGGTGCTCGGTTTTGTTGCTCGAGAATATTTCTTGGGTTGCACTATGCTGCTCAGGAATGTTGTTTAGGGTGCTCAGGGATGTCACTTGGGTTACTCTTGTTTCTCGAGGATGTTTCTTGGTGATGTTTCTCAGGGTTGCTTACAGGTGTATATTTTTGTTCTGACACTTAGTTTACTCTCACTCTTAGTATTAATTCTCGGTAGAGTCAACACTGATGATCGGTGATGGAAGTTAACGATCGAGAAATCATGATTTTGTATTTTTTAACCATCCCAATCAATTATAATGACTCTTTACATGTCATGTTGTCTTCAATGGACAATTACACCTATTCGAAGGGATGGGTGGTTTCTTAATGATCACCTATATATGCATTCATAAGGTTGGCGAAAGTTGTTGGAGAGCATGGGATATATACCTACATGCATGTTGTTTCTAGGAGAGAGAGGATGGATGTATTTTTTAGAGATTGAAGAATTTAATAGAAGTTGCAGAGCGTGTTGTTAGTCTCCTTTTGAGTTTTATTGTTTGTTGCAGGTGAAAGTAGATTAGTTTTATTTTATTTTACAAGTTGTGAGCTCTTGGCCCATTTTGGGTTGTAATATTGCATGGCTCCTCAAGGTTCTTGAATAGATGGTGAGAACCATGTGCCTGGATAGGATTCGAGAGGATCCCTTGTACATATTTTTCTATTTTGTCAGTGCAGGAGAAGTGTTGGACATGCAAATGGAGTTCTTAGCCTAAGAAATCTTGGAGATAGTTCGGTTAGGGAAGAAAGTTGAAGGAATATATTTTGGGTGTATTGGCTGAATGATTTGATTTAGCCAGGAGCTTGAATCTACATGTGTAGGTTCAGTAAGCATGGAGGGATAATTTGTTGATGAGGGATTGGGTCTTGGGTGAAGGGTGAAGATCTTAGTGACTTCCCTTGGGTTAGGGTTTAGAATACCCTAGAAGGTCTAAGAAAGAGACCTTAGAGTAGGGTGATCCCACAATAGTGGGTTACACTTTTCGGGAGGAAGGAATTCGTCCCGAAAAGCGTGACCCTCTAAAATATTTTACTTTGTTTCGATCGAAAAGACTAAATACTTTCGATCAAAATAGAAAAACTTTCGATCAAAAGTACGTAAACAAGGCACT
>MU226166.1:1801380-1825377 GCA_018584345.1 Thuja plicata
ACATCAATATCTATCTTAGAAAAAAAGTTATGTTGTACGAAGTCATTGTACCTTTTTGAAAAATACGTTTTCAGCAACATAGCAGTTTTAGTGGGAGAAAAAAAAAACCATTAAAATCAATTCAAAATATATATATATATATATATATATATATATTTAGAATCTAGACAGAAAATCCTAAAAAACTCTAGTTTACTTCGTCTTCCGATTTCAAACAGTTTAACGACAATATGCATCCGAATGTGAACATTTTTCTCAAAATATAGAGTTCAATGTCCGTTTAGGCAAAAAAGTGTAACCCACTATTGTGGGATCACCCAGTAGAGTTAGGCTAACTCCCTAGAATCAGACCTTAGTCCTTACAATAGATTGGTATCAGAGCAAGAATATTTTGTCTTGTGTTGTTTGGGTGTTATTTTTAGTAGAATATGTAGATTCATCCAAGATGGTAACCAAAATAGAGTTGGAAAATAATGTAGAAGAGAAAAAAGAGGAGAACAAACTCTTGAAGGAACAGATAGTTGAAATGGAAACTAAGTTAGAAGAAGTGCATCTTAGGACTACATCATTCAGTGAACTCATGAGAGAAGTTGATGGAAAGGGTAAATCAGTGGTCGAGGAAGACATAATATGAGAGCCAGCCCTTGTGCTTCAAGAATAGATATTCTTGAAAGTATTGAAGGCAATGAGTGGTAAGTCCTTAGAAGGTGTGCCTCTATTCAGTGGCAAGATGGAACCAGAGTTAATCATGGAGTGGATAGAAGGTCTTGAGAATCACTTTGTTTGTGATAGTGTGATCGAAGCTAAGAAAGTAAGAATAGCTAAGACAAGATTGAGAGGAACTACTCTCAATTAGTGGAAATTTGTCCAAGATGAAAGGAATAAAGAAGGAAAGAACCCCATAACTAGTTGGAAAGGTATGGTAGCCAAAATGAAGGAAAATTATCTTCCTGATGATTATGAAGTGCAGTTGCACAAGAAGAGGTAGAATCTGAAATGAAAAGACTTGGAAGTCAGTGCCTATACAGAAGAATTCCATAAGCTATGTTTAAGGTCACATGTGATGGAAGAATAAATCCTAAAAGTGGCTAGGTATCTAAATGTTCTCAAGTGGAGAATCCAAGAGGAGATTAGTCTCTTAAGCCCCACGATAGTGCACCAATGTTACTAACTATCCCTCAAGGTAGAGCAGAAGTTTAAGAAGATGCAAGATTCAAATAGTAGAGGAAGAGGAAGAGACAACAAAGGTCATAGAGGAGGATATGGAGGAAGGAATTTTCAAGCTAAGAGTCAAAGTGAGTCCAAAATCATTAAGAACCAAGGAGAATCCAGTAACACAAGAATTGGTTACAATAGAGGGAGAGGGTCGAACAATAGTTCAAGAGGAAGAACCAATAATCAAGGAAGAGGATCTTATTTCTCTTCAATGAAGTGTTACAACTGTCAACAATTTGGGCGTCTTGCATATCGGTGTCCTAAGAAGAATTCTACATCACAAGGAGGATAGAAGAGAGTCTACTATGTGCAAGAAGAAACTTCTAGCAGAAAGACAACAGAAGTTGCACTAGATTTTGAGATGGGAGAGAATCTAATGATTTGCAGAGCAATCCTCAAAGAACCCAGCAAAGAGGAACCAAGCCAAAGAAGATCTTTGTTTTGAGTCAAATGCAAGGTACTTGGTAAGGTCTATAAGGTTATCATAGATTCAGGTTCTACTGATAATATTATTTCATTAGAAGCTATTGAAAAGCTAAAGTTAAAAAGGATTCCTCATACTAATTCTTATAGGGTTACTTGGTTGAAAAAGGATCAACATGTATTAGTTAATGAACAAGCTTGGGTAGAATTTTCTATAGGGAGATATAAGGACCAAGTGTTGTGTGATATCCTACCCATGGATGCTTGTCACCTATTATTGGGTAGACCCTGGAAGTTTGACAGTGCTCTAGTGCATGATGGAGTTAATAACTCTTATTCCTTTAAGAAAGATGGAGTGAATTTCAAGATAAAATCAATCTTGGAAGAAGGTGAAGTGAAAAAAGGGGGTCCTAACCTATTTTTGGTTGATGAGAAGGAATTTTTAAAGACATTAGAGGAATAAAATGGAGTGGGCTTTGCTTTGGTTCTAAAACCGAAGAATGAAGAAGGCAATAAGAGAGAAGAGTTAGCTTTAGAGATCCAAAAGTTGTTAACTCAATACTAGACCATAGTTGGTGATTGTCAACTAGATACCCTACCACTTGAGATTACTATTAGTCATTAGATCGACTTTATTCTAGGAGCCTCACTTCCAAACAAAGCTTCTTATAAAATGACCCCACAGCAAAATACAAAAATTACTAACAAAATACAAGAAATAATTAACTAAGGGTTGATTAGAAAGAACATAAGTCCATGTGTTGTTCCCACATTCTTAGCCTCAAAGAAGGATGGTACTTGGAGGTTCTGTACCGATTCTAGGTCCATAAATAGGAACACTATTCAGTATAGGTTCCCCGTACCAAGGATAGAATATTTGATGGATTGTCTCGGTGGAGATAGATATTACTCCAAGATAGATCATAAGAGTGGATATCATCAGATAAGAATAAAAGGTGGAGATGAGTGGAAGATTTCTTTTAAGACTGTCGAAGGACTTTATGTGTGGCTTGTTATGCCTTTTGGGTTGTCAAATGCCCCAAAAAAATTTATGAGATCGATGAATGAGGTTTTGAAGGAATTCATTGTAAAATGGGTTGTAGTGTACTTAGATGACATCCTAGTGTTCAGAAAAACAAAAGAGGATCATCTTAGACATCTGAAAATGGTGATGTAGAGATTGCATGAAGAAAAGTTGACAATCAACTTAGAAAAGATTCAGTTCATGAAACAAGAGTTGGTATACTTAGGTTTTTTTATCTCAAAGGGTAACTTGAAGATGGATATAAGAAAGGTGGAAGAAATATTGAATTGGCCTACACAAAAATCAGCTACAAAAGTAAGAAGCTTCCATGGATTAGCACAGTTCTATTGGAATTTTATCAAACATCTCAGTGAAATCAGCGCACCTATTTTAGATACCATAAAAGGTGGGTATGAAATCCAAGTTCCAATGGAATGAGAAGGTTGATAAGGGGTTTGAACATTTGAAGGAAAGGATAGAGACTCAACCGATATTGGCACTCCCTAGTTTTGACAAGATGTTTATTGTGGAGTGTCATGCCAGCAACATTGTTGTCGGTGCAATTTTGAGTCAAGAAGGAAAGCCAGTAGCTCTTCATAGTGAGAAAATCAGTGATGTAAAGAGGAAGTATTACTCATATGATCTAGAATTTTATGCATTAGTTTAAACACTAAGGAAGTGGAGACATTATCTCCTTCCTAAAGAATTTATAGTCTTTACTGACAACCAAGCTTTGAGTTTTTTGAATTCTTAGGATAAATTAAGCTATAAGCATATGAAATGGGTGGAGTGCATCCAAGCCTAAACCTTCACCATAAAGCACAATAAGGGAGTAAAGAATAAGGTAGCAGATGCATTGAGTAGAATGCTTCTCACAATACAAGAAGTTTAGTTAAGAAGAATTGGCTGAGAAAGCTTCAAGGATTTGTATCTGGCAGATGCAAACTTTTCAGCAGCATACAAGGTGTGTCAATATTATCATCAAACTGAGTATTTTGAGTATACTCTTCAAGAAGGTATTTTTTTTAAAGGAGGAAAACTCTATGTACCGAGAGGTTCAATGAGGGAGAACCTAGTACAAGAGAAGCATAATGGTTCATTAAGTGGACATTTTGGGTTGAATAAAACTCTAGAATTGGTAAAGAGGCACTACTATTGGCCAATAATGAGTAGAGGTGTCCAAATATATGTAGAGACTTGTATAGTCTATCATAAGGAAAAAGAGACTTCACCCAATGAAAGATTATATCAGCCCCTTCAAAAACCAAACATACCTTGGGAATGCCTTAGCATGGATTTTACAGTTGGACTACCGAAGACTAAGGAAGGAATGGACAGCGTATTTGCGATTGTGGATAGGTTCAACAAGATGGATCACTTTGTGCCATGTAAATCCACACATGATGCATGTTACATAGAAATTTTTTTCTTTAGAGAAGTAGTAAGGATACATGGGTTACCTTTGAGTATTGTATCAGACAGAGACTCTAAGTTCATGGGTCATTTTTTGGAAAAAAACTTGTGGCAGAAGCTTGGTACTAATCTTTCCTTTAGCTTGGTGTATCATCCACTAACCGATGGTCAGACTGAAGTGGTGAACCAAATTTTAGGAAATCTATAGATATTTCTCACAAAAGAATATGGACAATCATGGGACCACTTACTTGCTCAAATATAATTTACCTATAATGATACAGTCAATAGATCCACTAGAAAGAGCCCTTTATAAATAGTGTATGGGATTCATCTGAGAGGTATATGTGAACTCATGGATCTCAGAAGCAATGTAGAGAAGAGTGGGTATGCTGAATATTTTTCTCAATCCATGAATGAAGTCCATGATACAGTGAAGGAAGCATTAGTGGAGAGTAAAACTCACACCAAATAGAAGGTGAATGCCAAGAAAAGAGATTTTCAGTTCAACTTGGAGATTCAATCATGGTGTACCTAAATAAAACAAGTTTTCAAAAAGGTGTTCCGAGTAATCTTCAGATGAGGAAGATAGGCCCTTGTAGAATTATAGAAAAGTATGGGTCAAATTCTTATAAAGTTGATCTTCCTGCAAACATAGGATTGTCTCCAGTTTTCAATGTGGTAGATTTGGTGTCCTATAAAGGACCAATTCTAGAAGGAGTTCTTGATCTAGAAGTAGATACCAAAGACCTCAAAGCATTAAAAATTCCAATTGCACAAAAACTCAAGGAAGAGAAAATTCTGAATTCAAGAGTTTCCAAGCAGACTAGAAGATAGGCCTACATGGAGCATTTGGTCAAATGGCAAGGACAAGCTAATTCAAAGGCTACATGGGTGAAAGAGACCTATTTCAAGAATTTAAGCATCGATCTTGACTTGATCCAATCACTTGGAAGCTAATTTCTCTCATTCGGGGGAGTTTGGTGTAGGAGCACCTAGGTTAGAAAGCATTTTTGAGTTTTTAAGGTGTTTTGTTCTACCACTTTTGTAATGACCAATGTCAATTCGGTGAAAAAACACCATAGTTGTTTAAGTTTTTTGTTTTTACGTTAGAGTGTGTTTAGGTAGTTTTTAAACCTCTAGAAATCCAACCAAGGCTCTAGCAACCAAAGATTGTGAAGTGACACTAAGTTATAATGCTCAGTTTATACTGTTGCTTGGGCAACTCTGATGCTCAATGTTGTTGCTTGAGAATATTTCTCGAGTTTCACTATGCTTCTTGGGAATGTTATTCAAGACGCTCGGGGATGTCTCTCTATGATGTCACTGAGGTTACTCTTGTTTCTCAGTGATGTTGCTCAGGTTTCTTATGGGTGTAAAGTTTTTTTCTGACGCTCGGGTGCTGACACTCATTTTACTCTAACGCTCGGTACTGATGCTCAGTAAAGTCTACACTGATGCTTGGTGATGTCAGTTGATGACTCAAAAATCATGGCTTTGTCTTTTTCGACCAGTCTAGTCAAGTATAACAGCTCTTTACGTGTCACCTCTTCTTCAATAGACACTTACACCTGTTCAAAGTCCTGGGAGGTTGCTTAATGATCACCCATACCTGCATTCATGAGGTTGGTGAAATTTGTTGGAGATCGCGAGATATATACCTACCTACATGTTTTTTCTAGGAGAGATAGAGGATGGATGTATACCTTAGAGATTAAAGAAGTTAATATAAGTTGTAGAGTGTGTTCTTAGTCACCTTTTGAGTTTCATTGTGTGTTTCAGGTGAAAGTAGATTAGCTTTATTATGTTTTACAAGTTGTGAGTTCTTGACCCATTTTTAATTTTAATATTGCATGGCTCTTTGAGGTGCTTGAATCCATGGTGAGAACCATGTGCCTGGATAGGATTGAGAGGATCCCTTTTACATAGTTTTCTATTTTTTTAGTGTAGCAAAAGTGTTGGACATGCAGATGGAGTTTTTACCCTAAGCGAGCTTGGAGATAGTCCGGTTAGGGAAGTAAGTTGAAGGAATATATTTTGGGTGTATTGGCTAAATGAGTTGATTTAGCCATGAGTATGAATCTACTCATCTAGGTTCAGTAAGCATGGAGGGATAACTTGTTGATGAGGGGCTAGGTATTGAGTGAAGGGTGAAGATCTTAGTGACTTCCCTTGGGTTAGGGTTTAGAATACCCTAGAAGGTCTGAGAAAGAGACCTTAGAGCAGAGTCAAGCCAACTTTCTAGCATCAGACCTTAGTCCTTACAACATATACCCATATATTATCATCAAAGAAAATCACTATCCTAGTGTATGTAATGTTCTTAATTTTCTACACATGGAGCAATGTGTAGGTCATTAGGTTGTATGACTAGTAGTGTATCCATTTCTGGATGATCCTTCTCTTCTCAATCACTCATTAACTATGGTTGAGGCTCTTGGCTAGGTGTGTTACTTTTCCATCAAGTTCTAAAAATAAAATGACTATAGACATATGTATATGTAGTAGGATAGGAGTGTCAATAGAGATGAATAACAATTTAACATATTAGGATGGGATCCTCCACAAATCTAGATATGGATCATCCATCAAAATTTATATCTCGTCATTCTTAATTATAATAGGACAATATGGCCCTACTTCTCTCATAGTCTTATCTTGCACTATAATATGTAGAATGTTTCTCTAGTGTGATAGCCATATCCCTTATCAAAATAAGAAATTTTGATATGTCAACATTCCATGCCTTCATAAAAGCCATGAGCATCACATCATTGTATGTAATAGTATACATGTTGTAGAACAACAATAGTTCTATGTGCTATAATAATGTCACTATAGTAGGTGGTATAGAACTCACATGCTCAAATAGGAGATTGTATTTGTGCTCGCTTACATGTTCCTACATTATATAAGGGGTTTCTAAGCACATTTATGAGACTTCACTTGTACTTTTTATTACATCATTAAATTATCAACATTCTCATCAAATCTCATGAAAAATTATATATTTGGATCATGACACCCCAATGGG
Organism: Thuja plicata; assembly: GCA_018584345.1. Lineage (NCBI taxonomy): Eukaryota > Viridiplantae > Streptophyta > Pinopsida > Cupressales > Cupressaceae > Thuja > Thuja plicata. Next base: position 1,808,490 of record MU226166.1, read on the forward strand.
TCTATGGCATCCAATCTAGTCTATGATGCTAAAAATAGTGGCTCCAAAGCCCTAATATAGTATATTTTATATGCACCCAATAAAAAATCTTAAAACAGAGTACATTTAAAAGTTAGTATGGCCTACCTGATCGATCTGTGTTCTCTCCGCAATGTTTTACCACAACATCTCTTTCCTACATGATTATCATTTTTGCTTATGTGGTATCATTAACCTTATTTTAGTGTGAAACGCTCTATAATACATTCAAAAATGCATAAGAAAAATAAATAGTTGAAGATATAAAACTTTCATTATTTAATGGGTAATTCCATCTAAACCCTACTTTAGAAAATATCAATTATTTCATTTAATAAATTGGGCTATAGATCTCTACTTTGGATTTCATTTATTGGGATGGGGTCATGATTAATGTATTTTTCTTAGTAAATGTTCTTCGATTATTTTTTGTTTTGATTAATAGACCTATTGAAAGTATTTTTCATCACTTCCTTCAATATTTTTATGTGGCATACATGATACCTATTTCTACCTATATAATAAAAAAAAAAAGAGGCATATATCTATCCTTGGGTTTCATCACTCTTAGTAAGTATTTTGGATGATTTATTATTTTACCAACAATATGGTATTGTAGGATTTCGTTCCTAATTTTGTATTGCAAGTATTACTATACTAGGGGCTTCATTCCATGAGTATACATTTTCATGAATGTTTAACATTATGTACTTTATCTTCCATAATCATGTGGTATGATATGACCATTAAAGTGAGGGCTAAATATAGTGTCATATATTTATTTATTAGTTTGTTTTACGAGTTTGTATAATCATTTATTGATGCTTTATGGCCTAATTAGCTCACATCTATGTCAATCAATCAATATTTTGCGTAATAGAAGGATAAAATTCAAGTTATTTGACTCCCTTTAATTAGAATTAGTCGATCATAATACCCCTTTTTGTTCATATTCCAATGTTTTATTAGAAAGAGTTTGATTTTGATTATGTTGATAGCTAGGTTTGTTTATCACTCTTTTATACCAAACATTTCCATATCAAACAATATGTATGAAAATTAAAATATCTATTTATACGAAAATAAATCATATAAAATTCAACAAGAAGAAAACGTTAAATAGATAAAAATAAAATATATAATGACAATATTAAAATGCAATTACACAAAAATTTCAATATATGCTTATATTTTTTCAATATTAATTGACATGTTGACAACACCTCAACAAATGTAAAAAAGTCTTGATAAATATTGAATATTAAAAACATTAGTTCAAAACTTTACAAACTGTAATTCATGTTTTCATTATACTATTAAATTTTATTTTTATTTTTTTAATTAGATAGCCGATCCTTATTTATTGTAGATTAATCCTTCATGAATATTAATATATAAATTAATTAAATTAAACAAAACTATAATGTGTTCAATAATATCACAACAAGTAACAAAATTAAAAAATACTTACTTAATGTAGGATATAACTTCATTCAAATAGTTCACCATGAAAGATGTTAATAAAAAATAAAGTTTTAAAAAATTAATATCTTGACCAACTTAAGACTTGTAAGTGAGCGCAGTCTCTTTACAGCCCTCCTTTGTATTTTTCTTTTAATTTTGCGTTATTTAAATTTTAAAAAAAAAATGAAAAATTTCATAACATTTTATATTGCAGAATTTGTATATATAATAATAATTTTATACCACACGAAATTTCATTGGAGACAAAGCAATCAAAACCCAAGAATGTAAATCGTAGTAAAATGTTTTCTTATTAAAAACTTTAGCTAGACTTCTTTTACGATCATAAATTGCTTCATCGCTAGAATGCCCGGCATTATTAGATCTAGAACATGAGAAATTTTAAATCCGTAGATTACTTAATCTATGAGAAATGGTAGAGATAGCTTTGATTTAATGCAATATTACTGGCTAAGAAGCATCTAATATATGTTCTAGTAGGGTGCAGGGGCATCTCCGGCAAGAGAAAAGCTCTGCATGGTTGGCCCAGCTGCAACTCTCTCCATCATCATTCTCCTGCTTCGTGTTCTGTGAGCCTCGCACAAGTGAGGTAAATATATTCCTGCATTCATTATTCTTGTTACCTTCTCTCTCAACAATATAATCATATCTGTCTACTAAGAAGGAATTAATGACAAATAATTGGACACTTACCTTCTCCTGCAGCCAGACTCAGGTACAGATTAACAATATTAGGGCAACTGTTTTGGCATTTTTCTGAGCATAGTTTAGAGGTGAAATCAGAATATGTGGAAAGATCGTCAGTGGACATTCCCACACTCATTCTCTGCAATCCACAGCTTTGCAGGCACTCCTCACTCTCAATCCATTCCATCATCTTCTCTGCCATTACGCCTGATGACTGAAATATAATTGCACATATACCACTCATTATTCAATAAAAGTATCCTTGAAAAAAGAAAGAGAAAAATATTAGGTTAGTGTAAAAGAATATATTGCCTGGCATTGGTATTCTACTGATGATTTCTGTGTGGAGGGAACGAAGGAATATTTCTTCTCGAGCACACAGCGAGCTCCAGATGATGAGACAGAGAAAGCACACATCTCTACTGGAAGCTTCTCACATTCCACGCCTCCTTCACCTGCATGAAATCACTATTAATGACTTTTGAACGTAAACTAAATCTGATGAATGATAACAATTTATTGCGTTCTTATCAAAAGTCACCATTAACGCCATCTAACCTATGTAATTTTGATCAAGAAATGCAAAAGTCTACAAAATAAAAAACTAACTTAAAACCAGTAGATTGATACGAAGTTTGTAACTAGCCCTCAAAACAGTTTAGGGTCGACTTCACAAATATATAGATCTAATAGTTTATAGGATTTATCAATCTATTACAATTCAAAATATAAGTTTTTGGTTTTGATCGTACAAATATTTTTAGGATCATATTCCTTGATCTAATGGAAATAAAAGAGATGTGGAAGATATAAAAGAGAATACAAGAGATAAATTTTTGGTTTTAATTGTACAAATATTTTTAGGATCATACTCCTTGATCTAATGGGAATAAAAGAGATGTGGAAAATATAAAAGAGAATATAAGAATTAAGTTTTTAGATTTGATTGTACACATATTTTGAAGATCATAATGGAAATAAAAGAAATGTGGAAAATATAAAAGAGAATACAAGAGATGGGAATAAAAAATGGAAATAAAAGAGGTCTGAAAAATATAAAAGAGAATACAAGAGATGTGAAAAATAGATTCACACTAAGAGAAACATAAAATTAGAGAGCCATTATTTCAACTCATATTGTTTTATGAGCAAGAAACTGCGTACCCATCACCACAACGCTTTGAAAGGTGAGAAATGCCACCATGGCGATTGCAAACCTCATTTCAAAAGCCATCTGTTAATACAATCTGCACACTTATCACCTTGTCCAAGAAAAATAAAAGGACAAGAATTGCAGATGAGAGATGATGAGTTGTGAAGAACATAGAAAAGAAAGGGGCACCATTTATAGACGCGTTTTGGACAACACAAGTGAGAAAAAGTCAGTGCCTCTCTAGCTTGGAAGTTTCTAGTCTTTACCCACATTGAGGTTGGCCTGGTCCACAACGAATTTTCAAGCCGGACATTTGCATCACGTGGAAAAAAAAAAGTATAGGTAGGATTTTTTTTGAGAAGCGATTTTTCAACGAAAGATAGGTAGCATTTGTATACCGCCTTACATTTGCGGGGCACGTGGCTTACTCAATGAAAGAGTCGTCTTAAGTGTTCTTATAATTCAAAGATTGCAATCGACCGGACGCGTATATACTTGAGTCGGTGTGTAATTTGTTTTTAATGGCCTTAGTTTGCGCATAATTTTTTAAGAAAAATATTGTGCCCTTCGGAAATTTGAAATTAGATATTACAATTACTTTCTATTCAACTTTCTTGAATTCCTTGAAATTTTCTCTTAGATGTACCGATTTCTAAATGTTATTATCACAACTTTTTAATCTACCCTTTTTAATCTTCCGGTCTTAATATTTATTTGTTGTATGTGTTGAAATGTTATCACTCTTAATAATTTTTAATTATATTTTCGTTATTGAGATAATTATATGTAAATAGAGAATTGTTATTTCAATTATTCTTGAATTCATTTTCATTAAATGTGGACATTTTTTAACCAAAAAAAAATTATTCTTTTTTTTTTTTTTTAAATTATGGAGTTCTACTAAATGATGTCAAATGCGTATGATAATAGAAATATAATAAATAATTTTGAATAAAATACATTAAATCACCTACATATTCTAAGGGATTTAAAAAAAAAAACGTTAAACAAGTGAAAAATAAGAATACAAACAAGGTAAAAATTTGAAATAACTACATAATTTACAAGACAAGTAATAAAGAGAATACATATAAAATCATTCACCACCTTGGGTACTATGACAGAAACCAGGGATAACCATCCACGCCACCATCTCCATGAAACTATCAAAGCTCTACAGTTGTAACAATACCATTAGGGATGAAATGTTTCCTAACAATTCAAGTCATTTGAAGGTTTACTCCTAGAAACTAGAATCAAATTGACCTACTATGAAATAAACATTCAAGATTCTTCCAAAAACATTAACAAATAATTCCTTTAAATAATTTTGCATAGCCACTAAGTGAAAATAGTAAGCATTTTTGAAACATAAAGGTGGATAACTATGCATCACCTTAAACATCATTTATGGTGAGATGCAACTAGTTGTTGGATAACCATCCTTAAATATTTGTAAGAATTGATTTCCATTACCTTGTAATGACTTAGGCCCTAAATTTCTCCTCATTGATATTTAGAACCATCACCCACCAAAAATCCTTCAACTAGTATTATAACATATTTCTTAACACATGTAGCCTCCGTAAATATTGGAATTAAGGTATCCCAACATTAGAGTCCAAACATGTTTACTTTATTATTTCTCACCCAGTTTAGAAGTCCTAAACTTAGGGGAGTATTGTCATAAGTTGCTGCTTTGGAACTATGGTGAATTTTTGTTATGGCTATGATGACTACTAGTTCAATGGAAGAGTCTTATAGATTTATTATTTGTAAATAGGTATTTATGGTGGGGTTTACTTTTGACAAGCGGTATAAGGAGATGTTGCATATGCTAAGGAGACCATTATGGATGGGTTATGCTCTATGGTGCTTTCTAATGGTCTTTGGTTGGCTCCTTGTATAAGTTATACATATGTGTGATTCAATGCAATAATACTTATGTGAAGTCCAATAGAAGGGCTTTGGATTCTTCATCCTCACCATTAGGTCAAGCAGAAAAGAATATTGTTGTTTCTACATCTAATGGACATGATTTAAGAGTACCTAAGAGTTCAAATGATTTCGATCGAAGCTTCTAGCTAAAAAGACAATGTTGTTCAGCAAATACCATAATCGCATTACTGAGAAGGGTCTTAAAGCCCTTAAAATAAGAGCTTTATTGAAGGCCTTGATGATTGCAATATCAAGTTTGACTTTCGCAAACATTGTGTTTATAGTAAATAATTTTTTATTTTTTTTGTTTTCATTCCACTTCTCATAAATATTTTGAGGCTTTCAATTATATTTATTCAGTTGTCTTTGGCCTTGTTAATGTTGCTTCAATATCTAGATCTGTGCATTTAAAATCTTTTATAGATGACTAGAGTAGAAGGACATTTGTTTAAATAATAAATTTGTAGTCAATTTAAGGAATTTAAATCCTTGGTTGAAAACTAGATTGGTAGAAAAAGAAAGTATTTGAGGATATAAAATGGTGGTGATTCTTTGTAGCAGAATTCGATAGGTTTTTAAAGGACCATGGGATTGAGATGGACAAGAAAACTCCATATATCTTACAATAAAATGGAGTTGCAAAGAGGATGATCAAAATGTTGGTTGAGAGGGCTAAGAATATGTTGAGTTGTGTTAGGCTTGAAAAGAAGTTATGGACTAAATTTGTAGCTACTAGATGTAATTTCATTAATATATCTCCTATTTTGATACTATTTATTGAGACACCCATGGAAGCACATGGTTTGGTAAGGAACCTTTATTAGGATATCTCATAGTCATGTGTTGTGAGGAATATACACATGTGTTGAGTGAGAAAAGATCAAAATTATAGAACAAGGTGGTTAAATAAATCTTCATTGTCTACGGTTTCAGTTTGAAAGGTTCCAAAAATATTGCTCGATAGGTGAAGTATGATATTTCATGAGTTAAAAGCTTCCACAATATATTTACAGCCAAGGAAGGAAGAGAAGTAGAAAAGGAGGTAGTTTAGGTACCATCTACGCTAATAGGAAATTAGAGCTTAAGTAGCTCTAAAAATTTTAAATAAAATAAATAACCTCAACCTCAATATTTGAGAAGTCCTACTCATGATAGGGAACAACCTAAAAGATATGGTTATCACTAGAAAGTTTCAGATGTTCTGTTGTAGATTATAGTTAGATATTTTCTTTGATTTCTAATACAGATAAACCTAGGGTGCTTAGAGGGGCTATGAGTATACATGATGAAAATTATTTGATGGAAACCACAAATAAAAAAGATGGCTACATCAAAGAAGAATGTTATATGAGATTTTGTACCTTTTCCTAATGGACAACAAACTCTTAGATGTAAATGGGTGTTCAAGAAGAAACTAGATCTAGATAGTATTATAAAGAAGCACAAGGCATGGTTTCTCATGAAGGGATATTCTCAGATGGAGGGAGTTTATTATGGTGAAATATTCTATACAATAGATAAGACGGAATCTATTTGATTCTAGTTATCTCTTGAGAATCGTATGGTTTGGAAGACGAGTAGATAGATTTGAAGATCATGTTGCTTCACAATTATATGGAGGAGTTAATTTAAATAAGAGACCCAAATATTTTAATTGAAAATGGAAAATTTGATGTTTTTAATAAGTTGCATAAATCTCCAGATGTTTGAATCAATCTCCTAGAATGTGGGATCAAAATTTGGACACTTATGTATTGTATTTTAGATTTTTTGTATGTAAATCTAACAATTGTGTGTATCATAATTATGAAAAGTAGTCATATTATTATCATATTCTTATAGCTAGACATATGTTTTTTATTGGAAATGGTAAAATAATGATATTATATTTGAAGTCTCAATTTCTAGGACAACTTAAAGTAGAATATATAGGTGTGGTAATATATATTCTTGGGATTGAACATTAGAGATAGAGCTAGCAGAAATATTTGGATGAGCTAGAGTAAGTATTTTAACTCTATGTTAGAGAGATTCAACACGATATCTTGAGGGTAGTTAGTTTTTTTAGAGTTACAAGTGATGAAGCATTCTATAAAGGATTGCCCAAAATCTCCTACTAAGATGGAGGACACATCCATATTACCTTATGAAGTGATATTTGTAGTGTGATGTATGCTATGTGTACAAGGCCATACATTAGTCAAGTAATGGGAATTCTTAGTTAGTATATGGCTAGTCTTGCTAGGGAACATTTGGATGAAGTTTAGAGAGTATATAGGTATTTGGGGGGCACTTTTATGTATTCCTTGTCTTTTCATTGTTACCATACTAGACCCCAAAATTCAATTTGCATTTATGGATGTGTGGATTCAAATTAGGTAGGTGACATTGGTAGTAAAAGATCTATTAGTGGATATGTTTTGATAATATTCAAGGTTATGGTATCAATTTAATGAGTAAGTAGATGGGTTTACTTACATTTTCAACTATAGAAGTAGACTACGTACATACTCATGCTTGTTAGGAAGATATTTGTCTTACGAGATTGTGTTTTGATACTGGTTATGATGTACGACAAATTAATATCTACTATGACAGTTAGAGTATCATTTGTTTAGTGAAGACTCCTAGTTTCAGTGCCCAAATAAAGCATATTGATATTCAATTTCATTTTGTTCATGATATAGTGGAAGATGAAAAGGTGACGATGAAGAAAATTGATAATTTGGCAAATGTTGAGATACATTGATGAGACTAATGAGCAATGAGAGGTTAAGATGGTGCGTCAATGCTATGAAGCACGGGGCATTGATAAAGTGATAAATCTTTTACTCTTATAAGGTCTTCAACAAGTGGGAGAATATTAGGATTAAGGTGTCTCAACATTTGAGTACAAACATTTATTTAATTGATGATTATTTATTTTATAGTGCAAACTATAAAATCTTGAAATTAGGGGACTAGTGTCATTAGTTTCTATGTTTTAACTATGATGAATTTATCTTATGGATATGAAAGTTACTAGTTTTGTGGAAGACTCTTCGAGAGAGGTAATTTGGAAATTGTTATTTCTGGTGGAGTTTAATATTAAGAAGTGGTGTAAGTAGTGGTGTAAGTAGGTGTTGCATATGTCAAGGTGACTATAATAGGAGAGTTATGCATTATTTCTTTGGATGTTTCTATGTGCAATGTGTCATGGGATTAGCATGTTGTTGTTTATGACAACATATACCTATTTAGCATTGGAGTCAGTTTTGGAAACCATGGGCGCTTTCAACTAATGTTAAGATCTATAAATATATGGATTCTTAGTATAATTTATATGATAGGTTGGATATCTTCTAAGAATCTTTAATGTGCTTAATTTTATATAAAATTCCTTGTTACTATATTTAATCTAATAGGGAATTGGATCAAGGAATTATATTGTAACTATTTTTTGTTGGTGATAATACAATTGATTCTGGCTTTTGGAGTGTGGGTTCTTTCCTCAAAGGATTTTTCCATATATATCTAGTGTTGTGATTTTATTTTGCTAAATCTCATTTGGTATGTGTTTATCTAATTCATAGTAGTTAAGGGTTTGTAGGAAATTTATGAATTATCTCTATTATTTTGATTAGATAAAGTGGGAAAAGACCCAAACCCTTACAAAATAGGTAACAAGTAGAAGGGAATTGGATTCATGAAGGGTGAGATCTCTCAAAAAATAACAACATATATAGAACCAAAAAATAAGAATATCAATGAAAAAAAATAGGAAACAACCACACAAAAAAAACAACTTTTAGAGAGAGTGAATTTTAATATACTTATAGTCATGGTTTAATTATTTCAATATGTATCGAAAGAAACCTTTGTTCTTTTTTCCTTGGGTAGAGAAAAAATCACTAGAATCCTCCAATGCTAAACTATCTATAGTCTATCTTCTTTTTATTTTGGAATGCCAATGTTCTAATTCCTCTTGGAGGATTTGTAGTGAGTCATAAGTCTTCTGTATAATTTATTTACTATAGTCCACCACTTCAAAAAAAAATTGATATCATCTTGGGTTTTTTTTATAGTGCCGATGACATACAATATTTCCCTTTTTCTTAATTAAAGGGTGCTAACACAAGAAGTTCCTTGACTTAGATATCAATATTATCCCAATTGTTAAGTCTATTATTAAGGATATCTGTAATAACCCAAATCTTCTCATCATGAACTACAATTGACCAATCTCTAGCTCTTCCATCCAGTTCTGCCAAGGCCATAAAGCTTGTTAATTTTATTTTTTTACATGTGTGATTCGGCCAACATCTAGTGCATAATTGTATTCTAGTTTTTATATGCCACACAAAATTTATTAACTTTATCCATAATTTATATCATTCCAAATATCCTGAGAAGATGAAGTAGGTGAGTGAGGAGGCAAGGTAGGAATAGCCAAGAAGGGGTTGGGTCTCATCGTATGCATCATCTATGATATTAAAGTTAGCATTTTGAAGCAATTATATTCCTTTCAATATCAATATAGTCATTAAAAATGAGAAATTCCAATATCTACTTTTTTGGATCTATAAAATTTGTTGTCACCCATAATTTGACATTAAATTCCTCTAAAATTTGTTAGCATTTTTAACAATAGTATAGTTAAATTGATGATATTGGTAATTGAGAAATATGTGGCCAAGTGTGAGATAGAGATAAGAAAAAGACAAGTATAGATTACATTAAGAAATAAGAGTAGGTACAATAATAATTATTATACTATTAAGAAAAATATTAAATAATGAGTGAGGCCACGGAAAAGGGAAGTGGAGGCAATAGGGTTTCTTTTACAAAAGGAAAGTTTGTTTATGGAGATGACAATGAGGTAGATGAAATAAATAATTTCATGGCTATGAGAGGTACTTATACATTGTTTCTATTTAGGGAGCCTTTGTTTATAGGTTTTCCTTCTTTTGACATTCTTTCAGCTACCATTTCTAGCTTTTTTGGTGGTGTCTACACTTATGTTTCTCCCTCCTTCTATATTTGTGTGTTTTTCTTTGGTTTATGGCTTTCTAAGGATGGAGATTGTGTTAGTGAAGGGTATTTTTTATCTCTCATGTCCTTTGATGGCTAAACCCTTGTTTATGGTAGTTTCCCTCTACCATTTTGGTGGAAGCTTGTGAAGAGACCCGTGGGTGTCTAATGAGGGTATTATTTTATGATGGATGGACATGTTTTGATGCACATGAGGGTGGTCTCATTACTTTATTAGTGTTCTACACTCTAGGTTTTAATTTTCTATTGGTGTTGGCTTAGGCTCCTCTTGTTATGGCATTACCCTATTCTTTCTTCTACCCCCTTGAGTAATTTTGTTGTCTAGGTTTTGGGGTCTGAGTGGGAGGAGCTCTTGTTGGAGAAGGGGAGATTGAGGTGTATGTTTTCGAGGACCTTATCCATATCTATGTTAGTTTCCTTATGTTTTCTTGGTCAAGGATTGTGTAAGGATCTTTAGGTTTTGGTGGTGTTGTGGATTCCCAGGGACTTATTTTTGTGAAACCTAGTTATGGATGGGTTTATTTCCTCCATATGGGATATTCCTTACTCTTCTCATGTGCTTTTCATGAAATATCCTTCGAGTAGCTTTTACTTGGTGTTGGAGATTTTGGTGGCTTTGTTCCTTATTCTAGTCACACAATTGCTTGTAGTTTTAAATAGCCCAATTTGGTCTAGATTTGTTTTTGTTAGGTTGTTGTTCTTTTGCGGTCATATTAGTCCATGTTGGAGCCTGATATTTTTTTCCCTTTTCTTCTCAAGAAGTCTATTGTTATTCTTAGCTATGTTCTTCACTATGAGACTCCTATTGAAGCGGAGGTCATCCCTATTAAGGTGTGATTTATTCTTGTGGCTACAATGTGAGTTTGGAACATTTTCCTCTTATTTTCATGTTTATTGTTTCCTATTGAGGTGATGACATTTCCTATGGAGGTGGAGATGTTTTAGAAAGAGGTTAATTATTTCTCTATGTTCTGTTCTCTCGCCTTTTTCTAATCAGTTGTGGTGTTAACATGTGTTTGGTTCTCCCCTCTGGTGTTTTATTTCTATACTACTCCTATCAATGTGGGATCCTCTCCTATTTAGATGAAGAGGATTTTTGCAGGTGGGGATTTGTTTCTCTATTGGGAGTTCATTGTAAGTTGTTGTAGGGTGGTTTTGGGTACCATTTTAAAATTTATATTAAAGGTTTAGGGAGCCTTATAAACTACCTTCTCCTCTTCTCAGTTTTGTTGGATGTTATAGTTTTGGGAGCTTGGTTAAAACCTAATGTTTAGGTTAAGGGAGCTTGGAAAAACCCTTAGATCTTTCTACAAGGTTAAGGGAGCTTGGAAAAACCCTTGAATCTTTCTTCAATATTAAGGGATCATGTTAAACCCCATAGTCTAGGTTCATAAGTGTTTCCCTTTTGTTGCAACATGAGCTTGATTTTATTTTTTCTCTTTAGGCAAAATTTTTAGTTACTTCTGGACCTGCTTGTTAATTATATTTTATGTTTTGAGGTTGATTGTTAATTTATAGATTCTATATCACTATAAAAATTTGTTTGTACATGGTTTTGAGACCCCTTCAAAACATTTTTTACCTAATAAAAAAAATTTATTATAAAATAAATTGAGATAATGAGGAAAAGGTTAATGGAATACGATTGCATATCCAACAAGAAAATCTAGAAAGGTAATTATATTTTGAAAAATACTTTTCAATGTCTAATTTACATTTAATATATTTATATTATTTGAAGTTGGAGATATGTTTAATTTAGAAAATGAGACTACTCGTTTAAATTTACAAGACAAAAACCAATCTTTACAAAACCTATAGAAATTTTTAATAGATAAAATAAAACTACACATATGATGATTCTTTAACATAATATGCTTTTCCACATAATTTCTATAATGAAGTCATTATTTTAGCAAAAGAGCTTCTTTTGAATTTTAGAATTAGTCTAAGGTTGTAACTTCTCTTTTTCATCTTTGTCAAGCATTTCTAAATCATACAAAAATATTTTCTAGACTAATCAAATAAGTGAATAATAACATGTTAAATGAAGGGGATATTATAATAAACATTATTTTAATCCATACATTATAAATAAATAGTATTTTGGCTATCCTATCAATAATGGAGAAGGTTTAATGATCTGATGACTTATAAAGTAGCCTATCCATGCTAATAAAGTTCTGTGAATAATCCAAAACAACGTAAAGTAACTCAAAGAAAGTAGTTAAGGGTTGGTAATTAAATATAAAAATAAAATTTGAAAGTAGAGATAATATATTATATAGCATATATAGGAAACACATACTATGTTACCCATCAACATTATTTAATTTTTATCACTTGTATAATTTAGTCATCTACGATCATGGAAAACAGACTACATTAATATATTGAGAAAATTGATTGATCAACATGATATAGCGGCTCATTATTTTCGTCTTAACACACATACACATGATATGATGATGAGGATGAGGATGAGGATGAGGATGAGGATGAGGATGAGGATGAGGATGATGATGATGATGATGATGATGATGATGATGATGATGATGATGATGATGATGATGATGATGATGATGATGATGATGATGATGATGATGATGATGATGATGATGATGATGATGATGATGATGATGACATTGTAGATGAAGATTTAGTTAAAAGAAAGACATATTATAAAGATAATCAATTAAAATATTTTGAATTACTTACACAAAAACTATTAGTAATTGAGGCAACACTAAAATAGAAATATGAAGATGAAAATAAATTTTATACATACATTCAAACATTGTTTCATTATTCCTTAAAATGATACATATGTAAATGTGTGTCTAAATAAGGTGATAGTAGTGTTGGATTGACTTTCAGATATATTCTAAAGAATAAACCTAACTTTTAGTGGAATTATATCTATGATAAAGTCAAAACTCAATAAGAATATATATAGAACTTGTAGAATAAAAATAAAATTAAATAAAAAAATTTAAAATAATACAATGGAAGAATCAAAAAATAGTATGCCAATTTCTAAGTACAATATAATTTTCATTTTTTTTATCCACATAATATGGTACCAAATAATGACGTGTGTATATCATTTATACAATTATTGTTGACCTAATTTTTAGACATTTTTTTAATAATATGCACATCAAATGGTGAAACATTTTGAAGAAGTGTACACAATAAATCTTAACAAGTGAAATTAATTTCTTTCATAGAGGAAATAGTTGAAGGTTGGTTCTCTCTAAGAAAACATATAATCTTTTCTATTTGTGAATTTTCTATAGTACTATTTTTATGTTTAAAATGTTACCCACTTTTTTTCTATAATAATATTGGAGGCAAATATTTCTTCTTAAATCAATAAACTCATTATAAATAATACATAGCGAGCTACAAAAAATAATGGGCTCATTCGTAAAAACTTGCAGAAGTGATGTTAGCTCCTAGACCTTGTCAACATTTAATATGAGACTATGGTGCATGAACATTCAGGTCTATATCACACAAAATTATTTTATTTTATTTTCTAAGTTTTAAATATTTTGTGGTGGTTTTAGAAATATACCAGTTAAGAAATTACTCATCTTATTAGAATTGAAAAATCCATTTTTGTTGATTTGTCATTTTAGAGTCTCTAGAGGCAGTTTTGGAAAAGCAATTGTCTAGAAAAATATTTAAAACCTTGGAAAATTTCCTTTATGGGTTTTACAAGAATTTAAATCCTAGATTTTAATGATAGTAGTAAAAAAATCCCTTTGTAGAAAGTTGTATGTGGTTATTCTAAGCATATTTACAATTTTGTTATGGAAAAATTAACACATGGGTGAAAGTTGTTAAATATATATTTTTAATAATTCTACGTAACACATTAGTATTTTATTACCTACTCTTTTGATTAGAATAAAAAAAGTTGTTGTGAGATTTAATTAATGAATAATCATTAGTTTTTAAAAAGACAATGGAAGACGAACACCTATCCTATTTGAGTAGTTGATAGATTTATTGGAGAATTCAAAACATTCAATGAGAGAGAAAAATTTTTATTTTAGAGGTGTTCAAATATAATGTCATAAACTTCATCTTGTGTAATTTTTCATTGCTTAATGCCTCCACATTGGCCAAAAATCAAAATTCCACCTAGGACACAATATCTTCCCTTTGCACTATCATCTCCCTTGTTTGAATTCTTGACTGCATAATTTGATTGACCTAAGATGTGTGCACATGAGAAAGGCATCCACATAGAATATACTCATCTTTTGAACCTAAAATAATGTCCATAAATTATATTCCTAAAATTTCAATTCAAAACTTTTTGATATATAGATTGATAAAGCAATGATCTCATTAAATATAAAAATTAAACTTGAAAAAACTAGAATTGAAATAAATGAACCAAATCATAAAGCAATCTAAACTAAAGAACAAGGTTATATACTAAACCTAAAATAAAGAATGAAGTTATAAATAAAGAACACAGTTATATATGAAACCTAAAATAAAAACCTAAAAGAAATGATAAAGTTATGAATATAAACTAAACAATGATGAATTGATGTGGTAGATTTATATGAGAGGGCATTTCTTGTAATAGTTTGAATAGGACCAATATGAGAGATTTATATGAGAGGGTATGTCTTGTGAAAGTTTGAATAGGACCAATATCAGTCAAGTAAAGCCGAAACGACAACCATAACAAGTCATGTGAAGTTCAGCGTCGAGGACGGGTTCCATCTTCAACGACCAAGATCTTTCATATTTTATGTCCTCGTCAATTTGAACGTGTGTACTCGAGAAAATTTGTGGTCGAGATCTGGTTGCCGTCCAATTTTCATGTGTTTTTCTTTTTGTGTGTCATGTCTATCTAGCTAGACCTTTCTTTCGAGCTTCTCTTCGCAGCTCTTTCTTTGAATGTATTCAAAATATTTTCGTACACCTAATAATTACAAGTAGGAATCCAAAAGTTGGATTGGAAAGGACAAATTATTGTTCTTCAAGGGCCCGTTTGGTAGCTGGAATACCATATTATGGATATGGTCAATTCAGGAAGATGTTGCATATTCAGGAAGATGCTTATTTTCAAAATGAAATCCGGGATATGGTCTGACCCGTTTGGTTCACTCGGAAGATGAATGAGAAGATGCATTAAAGAATTTTAATTCTTTATTTTTTAATTTCTTTGTTCATATGGTGTGTATATATGTGTGTATATATACACACATGCACACATGTGTATATATACATAAATACATGTGCATGTATATACACATGTATATATATGTATATATACATGTGTATATGTGTATATACACATGTATACACAAAAACCTAAAAGAAATGATAAAGGTAAGAATATAAACTAAACAATGATGAATTGATGTGGTAGATTTATATGAGAGGGCATTTCTTGTAATAGTTTGAATAGGACCAATATGAGAGATTTATATGAGAGGGTATGTCTTGTGAAAGTTTGAATAGGACCAATATCAGTCAAGTAAAGCCAAAATGACAACCATAACAACTCATGTGAGGTTCAGCGTCGAGGACGGGTTCCATCTTCAACAACCAAGATCTTTCATATTTTATGTCCTCGTCAATTTGAACGTGTGTACTCGAGAAAATTTGTGGTCGAAATCTGGTCGCCGTCCAATTTTCATGTGTTTTTTTTGTTGCGTGTCATGTCTGTCTAGCTAGACCTTTCTTTCGAGCTGCTCTTCGCAGCTCTTTCTTTGAATGTATTCAAAATATTTTCGTACGCCTAATAATTACAAGCAGGAATCCAAAAGTTGGATTGGAAAGGACAAATTATTGTTCTTCAAGGGCCTGTTTGGCAGCTGGAATACCATATTATGGATATGGTCAATTCAGGAAGATGCTGCATATTCAGGAAGATGCTGCATATTCAGGAAGATGCTTATCTTCAAAATGAAATCCGGGATATGGTCTTACCCGTTTGGTTCACCCGAAAGATGAATGAGAAGATGCATTAAAGAATTTTAATTCTTTATTTTTTAATTTCTTTGAATATGGTGTGTATATATGTGTGTATATATACACACATGCACACATGTGTATATATACATAAATACATGTGCATGTATATACACATGTATATATATGTATATATATACATGTGTATATGTGTGTGTGTATATATATATATATACATGTGTATATGTGTATATACACATGTATATGCATATACACACATACACATATGTGTGTGTATACACACACATTACACATATACACACATTTGTATACATATACACACATACACATGTGTTTTTATACACACATACATGTGTGTGTGTATACACACATGTGTGTATATATACACATATACACACATTTGTGTATATATACATACATATACACACATACATGTGTGTATATATATACACATATACACACCATACATATACACATACAAGTGTGTATCTATGTATACACATATACACACATGTGTATATATACACACATTTGTGTATATATACACATATATACACACATGTGTATATACACACCATACATATGTGTATATATATAGACATATATACA
>MU226166.1:1825499-1849763 GCA_018584345.1 Thuja plicata
TATATATATACATCCTTATAGCAATATAATATACATCTTTATAGTCACGGATCCCACGAAATATTAAATTTGCTTTTGTAAAAATTGGAATTGGAATTCGAAATTCCAATTCCACCTGTTTAGGTGGAAGATTGGGGGCAAAATGAGAATTTTTGAATTCCAATTCCATTTTTTTTCAAGGAACCAAACATGGAATTTGGCATTATCCAGAATTAGATAATGCCAATTCCAGTCCAATTCCTGCTACCAAACGGGCCCTTATATCACTTGCATTACAGCTCAACACTATAAGTTTAGTGAAACTTTCTCGTGCATAAATGGCTTGACTCGGTGAAGCGAGTCAAAGGAAAAGAGTTGGAGCAGATGTTTCACGTTAGAAAATATTTATAAACTGTGGAAGTAAGGCCTTTGGTCTTTTGTGACAATAAAACAAATTAATAAAGCTGATAGGAAGAACTAAAAAATTATTAACAATGTTAAATTATTATTTATTATGAAACAACATAGAGTCAACCGAAAAAAACAATAGTTAGAATAGGTAAAGCTAAAACAACTAACAAGCAATCAAGCAATCAAGTTGTTTCAGTTTCTGCACAAAGTGATCAATTTCTCCACCCATGGGGTTATATCTTCAATATCTAGTGTACGTCAACCCATTTATGTTTCCATTGGTTTTCATCTATCTTGCTTTCATACATGTACAATTCTTCTTACTGAATTTATCATTCAAGGTCACAATATCTGATATAGAATGCATCATCATATCATTAGTAATATCAACATTTTTTTATTGATTGTATATTTCATTTAATAATTCATCTTGTTTATAAACACATTCAAATTATTCAAAGGCTCGCTCCATTTGACATTATAGTCTTCATGGATATAAGCCTTAACTATAATTGCTTCCTCTTTGCTTGTCCATATTTAAGAGGGAATCAAATAATGAATTGTCACAATCTTCATTACTATTTTCATGGGGTTCTTTCTTCTTAAATCCCCTCACCATAACAATCATCAAGGATGAATCTTTATCAAATTCATACTCAGATAGATGTTCCTCAATTATCTCAAAATTATGAAAAGAGGATAAAATCAAAACTAGAAAAAATTTCTTGTACCACTTTTGAGGTTTTCTTAAAATTATCCTTCATATTTATTACCCTTTCCAAGCTCACAGACATCGCATGTTAATCTTGAAAATTTTCTTATATGTTAATTCTTTCAAATTTACATTGTTGCCAAGTCTAGCTAACCTTCTACCTCACCTATAGAATTCAAATGGCTCTGGCTAAGCTCCAGACAGAATGCACCCAAAAAAAAAAAAGTCAAACTTTTTTTTCTCAAATTTGTGAAAACACAGTAAGTTTTCGCCAAGTTTTGTGTGGTTTTTAACCACAAAATATGTAGATCATTAAGAAAATATGTTGAAAATTTTGAAAAAATCTATGGTGTTTTTGGATTTTTCAAATTTGGTCAATGGTGCATTTTTTTCTAGAGTCGCATCTTATTTTTTTGTAAGTTTCTCTTACTTTAGAGGAATAGATCGTTTCAACTACAAGATTAGTAGTTCAAAATTTGATCATGTGTTGATATTTTTCATATCATCAATTTGATAATAGAGTATTATTTTATGCTCAATTTATTCCATTCAAAATATAGAAGAATATATTTATGGTACAGTAACCTTGATTTTGTTTTATTTTATTTTATATTTGTAGTAGACATCTTAGTAGGGGTGGTGGGAGTAACACTATCAACATTACCTTAGACTAGTAGAAAGTATATTAAATATAAAATTATTGATATATTTATGAATGTAGGAAACATCTCTCATTGTCCTTGATCTTCTTTTAATTATTTAACTTATTTACACTAGAAGTAGTGGATGGAGCAACATTGATGGCTTCAAAAGTGGGAAAAATATGAGTTAAGAAAATATTGTACAAATATATGTAGTGAATCAAAAAGGATACAAATGTAGAGGAGTAGTTATTAATACAATTTTCTAAGGAGGAAAATATAAAGAAAGGAAAAGTAAAAATCCTTGAATGCCTTAAGTGATCCAAAAAGGAAATAGTGAGTCATGAATAGTTGAAAACCTACCCTTTTATATTAAATCATATGATAATATAGTAATATATTTCATTCCAAGGAGAAGGAAAAGTATCTCTTTTGTAGTCATTTTGGATCTTTATTCCGTGTTCTCCCTCCTTGAGAAAAGTGTCATTGAATTCCACATCGTTTCTTCTTCCTAGTCTTTTAACATGAAACCCTGTAAACACATGTACATGGCTGGGTTTACCAAAAAAAAATCTAATAATACAGCTGATGCCTCTCACCATAAACACATCCACATGCATCAATATATATTAAATTTCAAAAAAATATGGGAGAACCCATGGTCAAAATAGTTTCTTGGATCTATTGAAATCTAGCCTCACAAAGAAATAATAACATAATAAGGACCTTGCAATATGAAGTAGGCGTCAACCTACTAGAGACATCAATCCCTAATAAAATTTGTAGGCACCATCCTACATGACACAAATCTCCTTCTCCAAAATCTCAACAACTCAACATATGAGAAAGAAATCTCATCACAATATAAGAGATAAGAAATGTGGACCTTTGGGGATGAATACTAAGTCTTTTCTTATCTGATCAATTTTAAAACTCCCTCACATACGACATATGATCTTAAAATAAAATCACACATTATGATTGATATGCTACTTATATAACATAACACACATACTCATGCATCAACCACACCTTCTAAATATAGGAATTGAGTAATTAGGAAGCATGAACCTAGATGAAATATATAAATTAAAATGACAATTACATTCAAATATTGGGCTATAAATAAGTATTGCATCTGGAAGTTAGCATCGAGAATAAAAATAGGACCTAACATCTAATTGGCTAGGTCCATAAGCCCACTTGTTAATCTAGCAAAAGGAACATGTTATGCATTCAAATCATGTCATGTATCAAGTTAGAACATCAACATAGTTAGCAAAATAGAAAAATGATTGGTTTGTCAATTCTAACTTTTTGTTTTCTAAATTTGGGCTTTTGAAACTTTGTAATATCATATTTCACATGTACCTTTATTATACTTCCAAACTACAATGGTACAAAATGGAGCCCAACATCATGGTAGTGCAATTGAGTACACATGTTATGTCTAAAACAGATACCACATAATAATTCCATATATACTTCTAGACAACAAATTATATGATATAATATCTTAAAATAATGATATCCAAGAATTGTGATAACATTGAGAGGAATTGTGGTGTAGGGAACCTCCTGAAGTTCTTATTTTTCTTACTTTTGTGCTTTTAATAAGGCGCATCCTTGAGATCACCCTTGTGTGTGTCGTTATGTAGGTCTATGATGTAAGGTGAAGGACCTAAGGTGAGTTATAAACCTAGGTTCCTCAAACCATGGTTAGACCATGTTACTCTTTTGGTGATTTTAGTGTTTGGTTAGAAGTTTGTGTTTTAAGTCCTTAGAATAGGTTCTTTTCATGTTTTGAACCTCTCCCACATCACTGGGGGTTGGTAAGGTTGGAATTTTCCCAAAATAGCAACTTTCCCATATGTTGCCAAAAAATTTTCTTTTTGCAAAATGTTGCATGAACATCTTTTGTAAAATGTTACTCGAAGAATGACAACTTCATTGTAACTGACCTCACCAACTTCTTGAAGTATCTATAACACCTAGATGATGCTATTAGGTGATCTAATTCCTTCCATGAAGGAGACAACTTACTGTGTACAAAGCTTGATGTTTAGAGGAGGAAATAAAAGAGTGTTTTGAGTCATTTTGATAGTGTACAGCCTGGTACAGATTCATCTTGTTGATCCGGTTGTAGAAATATGTGATGTCTTGAGTTTCTTGAGCATTCTAGTTGGTTTGAGCTATTTTTGTGAAGCTTGTTAAAAGCTATAGAATTTACTTACTCACTGTCTGAGAAACCACAGTTTACTCGGTTAGTCACAAAGATGTGATCCTAACTTGAGATTTATACAGTGGATCTAATCAGCCACATGGAAAATACAAGTTAGGATCATGTTCTTTAAGAATCCTAAAGCTCAGACACTCAGAGTTAGTCCTAAGATTTATGAGACCAAGCCCTAGGCTAATTATCTCTATGTAATTAGCCTGACTTTCAAGTATAGTCACATGAATGTGCAATATGTGTTTGGAAGGATCAAACTAAGGGTGGTTCTAGACTATTTTGGGGTAGGGGAAGCCATCCAATTCCTATCATTTACTCCATGAACCCATCTTTTACCACTTTCTTAACAAACCAAGCCTAACCTAGCTAATTAGGCCTGTGTGCTTTGTGAGAGTTTAGGGGCACATGGGTGGAGTGAAGCGTTAAGGATTTGAGGGGTTTAAAAAATCCATAAAGGGTGTGTAGAAACCCAATCAGATCTATTAGATCCTTCTATATTTGAAAGTTAAATTCCAAAACCCTCTGGATAGGGCTACAAGGAATCCTAGGCCATTTAGGGTTCGACTTTTCTTGGGTCTACAAGACCAAATCCATTGGTGGATTCTTGACCCTTGTGGTCTAGTTGAAGTGTTCAATCACTTAGGCTAGGAGTTCTAAGTCTCTGGTGAAGGTTTATGCTATTGTGCTTGGTTTAGGAAAGGTGTCCCTAAAGGAGAAATTGCAGAGTTCTATAACTTGGCTTGGAGAGTCAAGATAGCATAGGGGAAGTATATTGATCCCTTTGGAAAGTCAAAGGATGCCCTAGGAAGACATTGGTGGAGTTGGGGTATTCAAGGAAGGAGTTTGAATAGTTGATAAGGAGTTGGAGCCCATCAAGGTTTTCTTGCAATGCTCTCTGCATTAGGTGGTATCGGAGCCTCCTAAGATCTTGGAAGAAGTGAAGAATGGGTCACAGAATAGAAAGTTCTCAAGAAGAGGAATTCCACACTAGAATCACAAATGTGGAGTCGGCTAAAATTATCAGAGAACAAGTAGCTAAGAGCAAGAGTATGGAGGAGGAGATAAGGAAGTTGAAGGACCTCCAAACAGAGGAGGAGGGAGGAGATTCTAATGAAGAAGATATTGAGCAAGATGAAATAAAAAACATACCAGCAAAGCAAGTCAAACTTATTGAAGCTCTTGAGAGAGTTGGAAGAAGAGATCAGAAATCAAACATTCCCATGTTTTGTGGGAAAATGGACCCTGAAGAATCTATGGATTGGGTAGAAGCCTTGGAGAATTATTTTGAATGTGATAATATCTCTGAAAATTAGAAGGTCAAAATTGCAAAATCTAAAATGAAGAGCCCTGCATTAAGCTAGTGGAATTTTCTACAAATGAAAGGATGGAAGAGGAAAATAACCCTATCTCAACATGGAAGAAGATGTTAGTAGAGATCAAAAGACAATTTGTGCTAGAAGACTATGAGATTACCCTTCATAAAAAGTTTCAAAATCTAAGATAGAAGACCTTGATGTGAGTGGATATACTGAGGAGTTTCATAAGATGACCTTGAAGGCCAAAGTACTGGAGAGTGAGAAACACAAGCTGGAAAGGTACTTAAATGGAATTAAATACATCATTCAAGATGAAATGAGCCTATTCAACCCTAAATCAATACATAAGTGTTTTCAAATGACACTAAAAATTGAAGAAAAATAGAAGAGGAGAGGAGAGAAAAATAACAGTGGTAGACAGAATAATTTTAGAGGCATGGGTAGGTTCAATGGCAAGGGTCCATTTCAAAGGATTCAAGGGGAGTTTAGTAATCATGAGTCTATCTGAAGGAGAGCACAGTAATAGAGGCAGCTTCAGAGGAAGGAGATCAAACACTAGAGGGAGATTTGGTGGAAAAGGACCTAGTGTCTTCATAGGGAAATGTTTCACTTGTAATAAAATTGCACACCATTCCTTTAGATGTCCTGAAAAGAGTGGCACCAATAGACAAGGAGGGGATAGAAGAGTACAACTAACCCAAGAAGATGATAGCCAAAGTGTATCCTCCTATCATTTTGCAACTTCAAGACCTGTAAATCCAGAATCAGGAGAATGTCTCATGCTAAAAAGGACACTCCTAAGAGTACCTACTACTGCATAACCACCTCAAAGAAATTCATTGATCAGAACAAGCTGAAAGGTGAACAATAAGGTATGCAAAGTTATAGTTGATTATGGATACACTGATAATATTCATCTAGGGAGTTAGTCACTAAGTTAATGCTTCATGTAATCCCTCATCCTTTCCCTTATAAGGCTTCTTGGTTGACAAAAGAAAACAAACTATCATCAATGATAAAGTTTGGGTAGATTTCAAGATAGGGGAGAATACAGACAGGGTTATATGTGATATCATAGAGACGGATGCATGTCATTTTTTATTAGGTAGGCCTTGGCAATATGATGTAGATGCTAAGCATGATGGAAAGTCCAATGTCTATACTATAGTTAAGGATGGTGTTGAGTATGTGATGAACCCACTCCCTGGTTGTGAGAAAGAAAAACATGCTACTAGCACTGTCTTACAGATAGGGGAGAAGGAATTCATGAAGGTACTAAAAGAAATGGATACACCTTGTTATGCCTTAGTAGTAAGGCCCAAAAACACACCAATGAAAGAGCCAAAGGTCAAAGTTCCTATTAGGGATGTAGACCCCAAAGAGGTCAAAGCACTGTTAGACCAGTATAAGGGTATTATAGCTAAGCACACACCAGAGTCCTTGCCATGTGAAAGGGAAATAAGTCACATTATAGAATTCATACAAGGGGCCACTCTTCCAAACAAGGCAACATATACGATGACCCCTGAACAAAACCAAGAGATAGCAAGGCAAATTGAAGAATTGTTGTCAAAAGGCCTCATTAGGAAGAGTGTGATTCCTTGTGTTGTCCCTACATTCGTAGCACCCAAGAAAGAAGGCACATGGATATTATGTATGGACTCTAGGGAAATCAATATGATAACCATCAGATATAGGTTTCATATGCCTAGAATAGAGGATTTGATGGACTGTTTGGGGGGTGCAAGCTATTAATCCAAGATAGATTTCAAGAGTGGCTACCATCAGATAAGAATCAGAGAGGGAGATGAATGGAAGACAACATTTAAGACCACAGAAGGCCTCTATGAATGGCTTGTGATGCCTTTTGGCCTTTTCAATGCTCCAAGCACCTTTATGAGATTGATGAATGAGGTATTAAAACCTTTTCTTAACAAATTTCTTGTTGTATACCTTGATGACATTTTGATCTTTAGCAGGAGTAGAGAAGAACACCTCAAGCATTTGGACATGGTGATGAGAAAACTCCATGAGGAGAAATTGAAGATAAATATAGAGAAATGTGTATTCCTTCAAGAAGAACTTGTGTTCTTAGGTTTTGTGATCTCCAAGAATAGTCTCAAAATGGACCTTTCCAAGGTTGAAGCCATCCTCAATTGGCTACCTCCTACTACTCCTTCATAGGTAAAGATCTTCCATGATTTAAGTAGCTTTGATAGGAAATTCATTTGAAATTTTAGTGGCATATGTGCTCCCATTATCAACACCATTAGAGGTGGAAGAAAATGCATATTTTCATGGAATAATGAAGCGAATGAGTCCTTTGAGTTGTTGAAGAAAAAGATTGTAGAGCAGCCTATCCTAGTTCTACTAGACTTTCATAAAGTATTTGCAGTAGAATGTGATGCAATCAATAAAGTCATTGGGGGAATCTTGAGCCAAGAAGGGAGGCTAGTTACTTTTTTCAATGAGAAGCTCAATGAAGCTAAACAAAAAAAACTCTACTTATGATCTTGAAATATATGCAATGGTTCAGTCACTTAGGAAATGGAGGCATTATTTGTTGCCCAAGGAGTTCATAGTATTTATTGATAACCATGCACTCATCTTTCTGAATAAGCAGTAGAAACTTAATCATAGACATATGAAGTGGATGGAGTTCTTACAATCATATACATTTTCTATCAAGCATAAGAAAGGTATTTTAAATCAATTTTCTAGTGCTCTTAGTAGGAGAAACCTAACTACCCAAACTATTTAGTTGGAGAGTGTTGGGGTTCATGCCATTTAGGATATGTATGTTAAGGATGAATATTTCAAAGAGGCTTATCAGATTTGTAATGAGATGACAGACATATACCACATAGATTTCTCATAGTTTATTGTGCAAGATGATATTCTTTTCAAGGGTAGCTCATTGTGTGTCCCAAAAGGATCCATGAGAGAGAACATTATTAAAGAAAAGCATTGTGGAAGCCTAGCTAGTCACTTTGGGGTGGATAAAACATTGGAGCTGGTTAGAAGGTTCTACCACTGGCCCAAATTGCTAACATATGTTAGGAGTTTTGTGGAGAGTTGTTTAGTTTTCCAATAAGCCAAAGGAAACACCTCCAATGCAAGGTTATACACTCCTTTACCCATCCCTTCAAAACCTCAGGATTAAGTAAGTATGGACTTTGTTCTAGGTCTTCCTAAGACCAAGTATGGATTTGATAGCATTTATGTTGTAGTTGATATATTTTCAAAGATGACACACTTCATTACTTGCAGGAAACCCCATGATGCATCCCACATAGGTGGATTATTCTTCAGAGAAGTTGTGAGACTTCATGGACTCCCATTGTCAATCATTTCAGATAGGGATCCTAAGTTCTTAGGCCATTTTTGGAGAGCTCTATGGAGAAAGTTAGGGGCAAATGTGTCACTGTCCTCTGCATATCACCCACAGTCTAATGGTCAAACAAAATTCATCAATAGACCCCTAGGAAATCTTTTGAGATGCCTCACACAAGAACATGGAGCCACTTGGGATACTATCATAGCACAAGCAGAATTCTAATTCAATGATTCACTAAATTGGAGTACTATTTTAACTCCATTCCAGATTATATATGGCACTCACCCTAGAGGAATATCGGAACTCAGGGATATCAAAGACATGGAAAAAGGATTGCACTAGCTAAAGAGTTTGTTGAAGTGATGAAGAATATCCATGACCAAGTATAGATGAAACTGCAACATACCACTGAGAAATATAAAGCACAGACTGAAAAAAAGAGGAGAGACCTACAGTTCAAAGTGGGAGATTCAATGATGATCCACCTTAAGAAAGAAAGACTACCCAAAGAAAAATACACAAAGCTTATGATGAAAAATCTTGGCCCTTTCAAGATTCTGAAGAAATGTGGCAACAATGCCTATAGAATTGATCTACCTTCTCACATTGGCTTATCACCTATTTTTAATGTTGCATATATCTATGCTTACAAAGGTGAAGTTAGTACTACTAATCTGGCAGATACTCTGGAGCCTCCTACACTCCAACCACTCAAGGGCATGCCACAAGAAAATCCTCCTGAGATTGAAGGCATCCTAGACAAGAGAGTGAACAAGAAAACTAGGAGAGGCACTTACTATGAGTACTTAGTCAAATGGAAAACCCACCCCACTGAAGATGCTACCTGGATGACCCCTGAAGACATTCAGAAGCTAGGTTATCCACTTGAAACACTCCCAACTCATGAGACTTGAGTTACTTTTCCCTTGGGGAGTATGGTGCAAGGAACCTCCTGAAGTTCTTATTTTTCATTCTTTTGTGATTGTAATAAGGTGCATCCTTGAGATAACCCTTGTGTGTGTGGTTGTGTGGGTCTATGATGCAAGGTGAAGGACCTAAGGTGAGTTATAAACCTAGGTTCCTGAAACCATGGTTAGACCATGTTAGTCTTTTGTTGATTTTAGTGCTTGGTTAGAAGTTTGTATTTTAAGTCCTTAGAATAGGTTCTTGTAATTTTTTGAACCTCTCCCACATCCTTGGGGGTCGGTAAGGTCATCATTTTCCCAAAATACTAACTTTCTCATATGTTTACAAAAAGTTATCTTTTTGAAAAATGTCGCATGAACAACTTTTGCAAAATGTTGCTCGAAGAATGAAAACTTCATTGTAACCAACTTCTTGAAGCATCTGTAACACCTAGATGATGTTATTAGGTGATTTGATGCCTTCCATGAAGGAGAGAACTTACTGTGTATGGAGCTTAATGTTCAGAGGAGGAAATAGAAGAGTGTTTTGAGTTATTTTTATAGTGTATTTCCTGGTAAAGATTCATCTTGTAGATCCAGTTGTAGAAATATGTGATGTCTTGAGTTTCTTGAGCATTCCAGTTAGTTTGAGTTGTTTTTGTGAAGTTTGTTAAAAGTTATAGAATTTACTTACTCATTGTCTGAGCAACCAAAGTTTACTGGGACAGTCACAAAGATGTGATCCTAACTTGAGATTTATCTAGTGGATGTGCTCAGCCACTTGGAAAATACAAGTTAGAATCATTTTATTTAAGAATCCTAAAGCTCAGACACTCAAAGTTAGTCCTAATATTTATGAGACCAAGCCCTAGGCTAATTATCTCTACGTAATTAGCATGGCTTTCTAGTACAGTCACATGCATGTGCAATATGTGTTTGGAAGGATTGAACTAAGGGTGGTTCTAGACTTTTTATGGGTAGGGTAAGCCATCTAATTCCTTTCATTTATTCCATGAACCCATCTTCGACCACTTGCTTAACAAACCAAGCCTAACTTAGCTAATTAGGCATGTGTGCTTTGTGAGAGTTCAGGGGTGTAGTAGTGGAGTGAAGTGTTAAGGCTTTGAGGGGTTTACAAAATCCATAAAGGGTGTTTGGAAACCCAATCAGATCTATTGGATCCTTCTGTGGTTGAAAGTTAAGTCCAAAATTCCTCTAGATAGGGCTACAAGGAATCTTAGGTCATTTAGGGTTCGACTATCCTTGGGTCTACAAGACCAAATCCATTGGTGGATTCTTGACCCTTGGGGTCTATTTGAAGTCTTCAATCACTTAGGGAAGGATTTCTAAGTCTCTGGTGAAGGTTTATGCTATTGTACTTGGTCTAGGGAAGGTGTCCCTAAAGGAGAAATTGCAGAGTTCTATAACTTGGCTTGGAGAGTCAAGAGAGGATAGGGGAAGTAGATTGATCCCTTTGGAAAGTCAAAAGAGGCACTAGGAAGACATTGGAGTTGGGGTGTTCAAGAAAGGAGTTTGAATATTTGATAAGGAGTTGGAGCCCATCAAGGTTTTCTTACAGTTCTCTCTGCATCAAATTGAGAGGAGCTTGGTTATCAAGATTCGAATGAGAGATAGGGTTTCAAGTGATGGTGATGAAGAAGGGAATTCTAACATAGATGATGATGATCCATCTTGCCTGGTATCTGGATCATCTAGTGTCCATGTCTTTTTTTGTGGATTGTGATAACATGTGGTTATTTGGATGATATCTACTTGGTACAGGATCCTAGAGTGTAGGCTTTGGTGAATTAATTTGTGCCACTTCTTGTTGTTTTCTCCTCATACATTTAATTTTTTCCACGATACATTATGTGTGTCATAGGGTGCTGCAAGTCCCTACACTCATCATGTTTAGAGGGGTGTCTTTTATGGATTTTAGTCTTCACATGGTCTTGATTCAGGGTGTTGGTGTCTTTCATTCTAGTGTGTGGCTCTATCCTTTCCATTTTGTTTGTTGAGTGTTTGGCTAAACCTTTGTATTTGGTTGTAGAGGATTCAATTTGTGGGCTTGATTCTTTGGCTTAAACCCTTGTTTTTCTATGTATTATTTTGGCATTTTTGGAGTGCTACAAAAATGTGCCTTGATAAAAAGGCGTAGAGATCAATTCTATAGTTTTGGCTGTGGTGGTCTACGCCTTTCTCTTCTCAAGACATCCCCTTGACTATTTGGTGTATTTGGTTGGTTTTGGCCTTGTGGACGACTTCAATTTGGAAGCATATTTTTTCTTAGGGTTTGTGTGGTTGGTGTACTTTCATGGGACTGTCTTATATCTACTTTCATGGGATCTGGATTTGGGTTCAAGGCTTTCAAGGTGGCAAGGGGAGAGTAGGCTATATAAGTTGAGGCTACTGGAGGCATCTTTGTGAGTGAAAATCTTTTGGCTGTTTCCTATCCATAGGATTTCATTTTTGGTATTTCCAATCCTTTTATTGTTATATATAGTCTTTGGTACCCCAAATCAATTTGTTCAAGTAGGGTATGATAGTGTTTTTCCTACCCTTTTAGGACACCTTTTTGTCTTGTGGCTAGATCTGATTGTGTTGATTCTATCAAGGCTAGATCTATCTATCTATTTTTTGTTAAGGTAATTTTTTGTTCCTTTAAAAGAGTTGTTTGTGTTAGTTTTGGTAGTGAGGGCTCTTGGTCTATCTCATCTCTTTTTTTATAAGAGCCAGTCTTGAGGTAGTGTCTACACTCTAACTGGTTTTCTCAATTGCTTATCCTATGAAGTGGATGCTTCCTCTATTGAGGTGGGGAATACTGGTGTCGATGAGTTGGTGTGTATCTCTACTAATATAGTTTTGGGTGCCTCTTTAAAATCCATGTGTGAGGTTAAGGGATCATTGAAAAATATTGGATTCTTAGTCAAGGTTAAGGGAGAATTTTAAAACCTCATGTATTGATGTAGTAGGATTCAACCTTTTAATAGCACTGCTTGAGCCTTATCCTATTATGTTCTTTCTAGGTTGTTTATTCCTTGTTATAGGTTGGGTTGTTGTTTAGTTTTTTGTATCATATTGTAGTTCTTCTGTGGGTTCTAGATCCCTCCAAAATATGTTTGTATAGGTTTTGGGGACCCATTAGAACCTGTTTGAACCTTAATAAAAAAAAATTAAGAGAGTTCTCAACCATAGCTTGATGGACCTTTACAAACCCAAATGGTTAGTATAAACATGATAGTAAATGTGCTCTTTAAGATACCTTGACATCAATGACATTCGTTATTTAATAATCTCTTTGTTTGTCATTAATGAGAGATAACATAATTAAACTAGCATGTCAACACAAACAAAGTCAATCAAATACTTCCCATATGATTTATATTTTATGTTGCATGAAGCTTCTAAGAATCCTAGCACATTATTCCTCTTGAAGGGTATATTATTTTTGGGTCTCTTTCTACCAATTTGACATCAATAAAAAAGGAAAAGATCTATCATATTGGGTTTCTTTCTCCACTAACTCACTCACTCTAAAAATGATCCTCAAGGCGACCAAGTCTTCTTATGAGAGGCAATTGAAACTCCCCCTCAAAATATAGCTCCCTTTTAATGTAAGAGAATGGAGAAATGACTCCCAATTTTTGTCAAAGATACTTAAAGTATCCTTTGGAAGAGGTGTTATGAGGACGTCTCAAATTTTCCTTGTTGTTTCAATATATTATAATTTCACTTCCCTGTCTAAAACCTTCTCTCAAATTAAGAAATGATACTTGGTTTTATATTTTTTCATTAAATGCATTTGTATTATCACATATAATTGAAATGAGCTCATCAAATAATACTTCCATTTCCTTCAAGTTAGGTTTCCTCCTTAAAACATTGGTGCAACAAGAAGTCATTACAATGTACTCCTTTTTTCTTGTTGATATAGATATCGAGTCTTGTTTTTTTCATCAACCATGATAAAAAGGCTATCACTAAGAAAGAAATCTTTGTCACTTGCACTCCTCCAATCATGCTTAGTTTTGGTCCAACTTGCATCTATATATGTAGTCAATGTAAACTTATCACTATAAGGATACCATAGACCAAAAGCCAATCTAGCATTTAGATATATATATATACTTTTTTACTTGCTTGACATGGATTCTCTTAGGAAAATCCTATAACCTAGCTTCCATACCTACTACTTGGATTATATCGAGTTTACAAAAATTTCAAATTAGGAAACTACCAATCATTGAACGATACCAGTTCTTGTTTTCCAAAGGAGATTCATCATCTTTTCTTAGTACACACCAAGTAACCATAGGTGTACTTACTAATTTACACTCTTCCGTCGAGAGCATATTTAATAGTTCTCTCACATAGTTTATATTTTGATGTAATTATAGATATTCAAATCTAGTTAGACTAAAATGCTTACAAATTTGTGATGAACAAAAAGTACAAATAAGAGGACAAAAAGTACAAATAAGAGGAACTAATGCCCTATATCATGCACACAGGGAATGTGTGTAGAAGGAGAGCATAATTTGCATATGAAAACTAAAATTTAGAAAACTCCAACATACAAATTATAATATCAATCTACTATTTGTTACCTAAAAATGCTTATTGTAGATCTATACAAAATAAAATAATATAAAATACAATACTTTAAAGATCCTCGAAGTTCTTACCAAATAATATATTTGAATGTTGTAAAAGTTGAAAACTCCATTTCACATCCCAACTATAATTTTTTCATGTTTTATTCATTAAAATTTCATGGAAACAAAATGAAGAAAAAAATCATCAAATTTAGA
This sequence comes from Thuja plicata, assembly GCA_018584345.1. Lineage (NCBI taxonomy): Eukaryota > Viridiplantae > Streptophyta > Pinopsida > Cupressales > Cupressaceae > Thuja > Thuja plicata. The sequence continues at coordinate 1,839,845 of MU226166.1, forward strand.
AATTTTTAGCATGACGCTTATTAATTTTGTCCTTTCTTGAAACTTCTCATCAACAATATCTAAAATAGATTGCACTATGACAATAAATATATTAGATTTTCAGTTTGTAGAACAAGAAATTCTTTAAAAAATTATTTCAAAAGTATTTAAAAAAAAATATTGAATACACGAAATCCTTGTAAAACCACCCCACTTAAGGGGAATAATCTAGAATTCTAAAAGGAGAAAGAAGACCTAATTATATTAATTACAACATAGACACTATAAACATATTATTAACAATGAAGTATGTGTTTGCTGCTTTTGTTTATTCTTAGCAATAAGAATGTGAAAATATATATTAGAAAAGGAATTGTGAATCATAAAGGAAAAAAATCTCTAAAATAAATCATTTAGGTATCATCAATATTAATTAATAAAACATCCAAATTTTACATAAAAGTAAATCACGATAACTAATAAGTTAAATAGAAAATTGGCATTATTTTTTATAAGTTCAAAAAAAACTTAATTAATATCTCATTTAACACTATTTTCAACATAAACAAATCGTCCTTAAATAAAAATATAGGTATCCTTGCCAAAAAGGAAATAATAACATAAAATAAAATAAATAAATAACTATGTTGTATAGTATGCATTTTTAGTCTTCCTCATGTATGATATGGTATTAACAAAGATTAATTAATGTGGCGAGGTTATAGGAGAGAAGCATATCATGTTATTACAGTTTGAATAGGACCAATGCCAATCTTCAGTCGACACAATAACCACTAGAAGCCATGTGATGTTCACCGTAGACGACGGGTTGCATTTTCAATACCAACTTTTGCTTCTTAAGTCGTCGTCGATTTGACCGTGAAGAGGAGATTGTTGTTAAGTCGCGGTCACCATCCAATATGACCACGTGTCAGCTTTCTTTTATGACACGCTTCTTTCTATTTTGCCTAACGTTATGTATGTATTAAACTAGTTTGGTACGTCTTTAATTATACGAAGACAAAGTAGTAGCAGGTCCCTCCAATGAAGAATAAGTTAAAGAAAAGTTTACACACAGCCATCTATTATCTAATTTATTACAGAGACTTAACTTAGATGATTTGTCGTCTGCAAAATGATTGACTTTGAAACTGTTGGCAGCTCCCTATTCCACAAAAATAAATAAAAGTACGATCGTAATAATCATTATTGGTTACAAAATATGTTTATCTAATATTGTAATAGTATTGTAACTGAAAGAATCAGACCGAACATTAAGTATTTAGTAAACATTAGGTCAATGTATCTAATTTAATATACAAGTAAATTTGAATAAAGTGACTCTGAGTGATGATTTAAAATATTTTATTTCATTGTAAGACTTCAATAAACTAAACTTGGTATTGTAGCTGAATAATTAACAACGAAATAATAGTGTCTTACGTATTAATCATTAATTTAGAAAGTTTTTTGATTTTTTAAGTTGACTTTGATGAAGGCTTTTGATTTTGCAAACTAATTATTTTTCACTATAGTGTATCTTTTTGTCTAGAACTAACTTTCAAAGTGGACATATTTTGATGTATTCATGTTTGAATCTTAAGCATTATTGACAATTTTTTTGAAATTGTGATTTTCAAATTCTACAAAACTAGAATGCTAGTAGACTAACTTTATGCTTCAATAAATAAATATTATGAATAATACACAAAAAAAAGTAACAATCCCGAGATGATGCTACAAGTAGTCAAATGAACAGTAGATATTCCTTAGTGTTCTAGAAGTAGATATTCTTTTTCACATTTAGCATGATGTCAAATGAGAATATGAGTTTCTTTAATGACAACCACTAAGCACAGAAATTGACATAACATGTGGTAAGACAACACATAATGACTAGTGTGAGAGAGAAACATGAACCGATTTTTTAAAAAATTGAATTTAGAAGTTTGGATTTGAAATAGATGACTATGAAATTGAGTGAATAATCTATATACTCATTAATTGATAATAGGTAGAAAATGATGTATCTATGTATTTAGAATGTAAATATCCTTATAATAATGATAAAACGAATAGACATAATTGAGGTCATGACACAATCTGACTAATAATTGTCACTTGTTACTAATCATCTAAATATATTTAAATTGTCATGTGCATCATGATCATCATAAGGGCCACTTTTTTTTAATATTATTATATCCATGTGACAAAGTGCTAGAAATATATTGATACAAAAGAGGATTGGTCACTAAAGCATGATTTTGCTTACAAATAATGGCATACAGTGAACAAAGCAGTAAATTTGAATTTTCAAGAGATGAAGTGAACACAACATAAATATATTTTAAGGTCATCACCTTCTAACATACAACTCATTATAGTGGCTAAATCATAAAATTTTAACATGTAAAGCTAAATATTTTTTTTTCTTTCATTATTTGTTTGAGGTAAGAACATATGTGTTAGGTTTAATATTAGAATAAAAAGATTTCATGAAGATACTAAATATTCAAGTAGAAATTGATAGACATGTCCGGTAATGAATAATATAATTTATTAATGTATGAAAATTTAATATTGTTAGAAAAAATATGTAGATCAATTGAACATTGCGAAATTAAGAGAACACAATTTTAAATAATTATAAATACTATAAGCGATTATTTCCATCATCATCTTTTGAAAAATAATGTGTGATATATACCTTAAATGCAGGACAACTTTGAATGATATACATGCAATAATTTTGTAATATTGCTTTGGAATAATTTTTATGATCTATTTTTTACTTATTTTAATCAATTAACATTTTTAAACTATCCATCTCATTAATGATATAATTAAAAAAAGTAGAAATATAATTCTAAACATGTTCCATATTTGTGTATTAAGGTGCATCTAATGTTTAATAATAGAAGATGATGGAAAATATGGTTTATTAGCTCCATGCCATTCCTTATCTTCACGCACATGTAAGTCAGCTATTCTTTTAGAGGAGGATGTATAAGAATGTATTCAAGAATAAATAAAAACTACACAATGATTAAGACCAAAATGGTATCTTAAAAAGTATCTCCATCAAAATATTGTATAACATTATTACTCATATAAAAATCAATAAATTCCTCTAAGGAAGCATCATTAGAAGAAGGCAAATGGATAATTGAAACTTAAAAATATAATTGGTAGACGAATGTATAATATTATGACACATGAAGTAATCTGTCAATTATGTTTCTATTAAATGTATCAAAAAATATGCTTAGCAATAAAGTATTTAAAGAAAATAATGGAATTTGAGGATATAATTGATTGAACTTGTAGATTTATACCATCATTATCTATAAATAACTATAGCATGTGCTATCTAAAAAATGCACGTTCAAGATAGATCATCATTAAAAAAAGAGTAATCAATCTCATCATGAGAAGATAGATAGCTATCATTTATCTCATTACTAAACATAAATTCAATAGAATATAAGGCATAATATTTTGGAGGAATAAGAAACAAATATAAACATGTGAGGTAGTACAATTTACATGCCCTCATACAACAACTTGTATAAGTTATACATATTTTATTTTGAAATATTTTCTTGATTTTACAAATAGTTGCAAATTACACAAACTCTTGGCCTCCTATGTTTAATTGTAATATGATTCTCGTTACAAATATTTGAATACAAAATTCTAGGAACACTGAAATCCCTCCATGAAATGAATCAATACATTTCAAATCACAAATAATAAAAATAATGATACAATATATACAAAGCCATTGGCTGAGTTCTGAACAAGGTGTTGGTGAAGTTCTACAAGTATTAATAACAAATCTAATAACAACAAAAGGAAAAAAGAATTACTTCAATTATAGATAATAGCATACTCAATTAAAACCTATGGGCTCCAAACTTTTAAACCAATAACAAGAATACCCAATAGAGTACCTATTAACCAAAGAGTAATATTTCTAATGATATTAGTCATTTTTATTTTTTACTTTTACATATATATCCATCATACTTTAATCTTAATGTACACAATCAAAATATGACATCACTTACTTATTATAAAATACTTGTAAAAAGGAAAATAACTGTCTTTAATACATCCAATATTCTAAAAATATGACTCGTAAATTATTTACAATTTTCCATTTTAAATATGCATGTGTTCTGTAAAATTTTAATATACACACTCCTCCGTATCACTATAAAACATATTTAACAAAATTTAGATTATTTTTCTTTACAATAGTTCTAGCATTTTATTACATACGTTGAAAACTGGAAAATTTCCATGTTTCATTGACTTTGTAATGAAGAAAAAACCCCAACAAACGGATACTTTCTAAGCCCTCATGATTACGAGCTATAGCGAAACAGACCCTAAAACTCCGTCTCAACGATTTCTTGATTAAATGATAATAACATACCAAATCAGGTACACCCTTCTCTCAATTGGAATGGAATCTACCGAACTGTAGCAAACCACGGGTCATCTCAATATAAGGCGGCTTAGAAATGAAGTCTCTTTCGTTGAAAACCGACCCTCCAAGAAAATTGCAACGAATATTTTATTTTGTATATAGAGGCCGCCTCGCGATTTCCTCGTGGACCTGCCCACCGCTAGTTTGCCATGGAAATTCGCGAGTTGTGTAGAAAAAGAGAACAAACAATGGAACCCCACAGCGCAAATCACGGAGTCTTGCAAGTCCACGCGTCAATTAGGTGACGGTTGCTATTTGCCGGTTTTTGCGGGTCCCGTCTGAATTACGCAAACACGGAAACTTTCCAGCCAACAGGGCTTTGGTTACGGTCGCTTGTGTCGAGCAAAGTGCGTCTATAAATAGAGCACCTTACTTTGCTTTGTTCTTCACAACTCATCATTAGCATAACTGCAATACTTGGGCCCTAAGTTTCTTCTTTTTCTTGCTTTTTATTTAGATTGGACAAGGGGAGAAGTTAGTAGATTGCATTAACAAATAATGGCTTTTGAAATGAGAGTTGTGTTTGTCGTTGCTTTTGCGCTGTTTGGCTTGCAAAGCGTTCTGGCGTTGGGTACGTTAGTTTGGTTTTTAAGGAATCCTGAGATGAGATTAGTGTCTTTTGTAATCTTTTTTTTATGCTCATAGAAAAATACCTGAAATAGACTGTATAGGACTATTCATCCAAGCCGATCTATTGTATATTTAGATCTGTATATATATATATATATGTGAAATCGACGGGAACGGTTTAAACGTCTAGTATATTTAAATCTATCTTGTAGTTTTTGAGCCTGTCGTAAATTTAAATCTATCTTGTAGTTTTTATATATCTAAGTTACGTAGGTTAAAATTTTGAATATCATGTTTAACGAGCATAATTTCACAAGTGGGTAATGGTGATTCTATGCAGGTGAAGGAGGAGTTGAATGTGAGAAGCTTCCAGTAGAGCTGTGCGCTTTCTCTGTATCATCTTCTGGAGCTCGCTGTGTTCTCGAGAAGAAATACTCATTCGTCCCCTCCACACAGAAATCATCTGTAGAATACCAGTGCCAGGTAATATATTCTCCTACAATACTCCAATACTTTTCTCTTTCTTTTTCTCTCGAGGACAGTTTTATTGAATAATGAATGGTACTTGCACAATTATTTAATAGTCATCAGGCGTAATGGCGGAGAAGATGATGGAATGGATTGAGAGCGAGGAGTGCCTTCAAAGCTGTGGATTGCAGAGAATGAGTGTGGGCATGTCCACTGACGATCTTTCAAAACATTCTCATTTCACCTCTAAATTGTGCTCAGACAAGTGCCAAAACAGTTGTCCTAATATTGTCAATCTCTACCTCAGTTTGGCTGCAGGAGAAGGTAAGTGCCCATTTTTCTTTATTCATTCCTTCTTAGGAATAGTATATATCATTATAGTCTAAGAAAAGTATATATCATTATAGATTATAGTTTTATGGAGAAACATGGTAACAAGAATAGGGGTTGCAGGAATATATTTACCTCACCTGTGCGAAGCTCACAAAACACGAAGCAGGAGAATGATATTCGAGACAGTCGCAGCTGGGCCATCTGTGAAGACCGTTTCCCTTGCCGGAGTTGCCCCTGCACCCTACTAGAACATATGTTATATGCTTCATAGCCAGTAATATTGTATTTAAACAACACTGTCTTTTCCATCATTCAGAGATTAAGTAATCCATGGATTTGGAATTAGTCATATATATAGTTCTTTGTCAGTAATATTGTATTTAGTCAGTGTTATCTTTTACAATCTTCATGGATTAAGAAGTCTATGGAGTTTAAGAATTTCTCATATTGTAGATGTAAAATTGTCATCTAATCTCGATAGAAAGGGATTTGTGTTGGAATAAGTCAAAACTGAATTATTGTGTACGTTGTATATGTGGCAAAAAGTTTGAGGTGTAAACAATGTTTAAAATAGATGGGTCGTGCTTTTCAGTTAGTTGTCATTCTTCTGTAGTTTGTTGTTAGTTAGTTTAATAGATTTATAGGAAAGTGGGTTGTCTTCAGAATTGTATAAATACGTATTATTTGATCAATAAAATATAGCATATGATTTGTCTCTATTATCTTCTTTATTTATGCTTTATCTGAATTTTTAATTATTTGAGACAATATTTCTAATTATTTGTGGGATAGAATACAGTCTAGGTAAAGTTGTTAATAAAATGACATTACATTCCGATTTGCTGAAACGTTTTTAGCATTTTAATTGGTTTGTTTTCGATCAAAGTTTAGGTCGCATAAAACGAATTGTACATACAAATTTGGTCATCTAAAATCTATGTAAACTCTTTGACTTAGATGTTATAGTATTTGATTTCACACTACCGACGGCTTGAAATAAGACGTACAACACACAGACATAAAGGAAGTTGTTGACAGAACCTTTATATATTTTCTATCTTTAACTAAAATAAAATTACAAATAGGATGTGATGTGTTTTTAAATTTAATTTTTAAATTCTAAATAACTGTCTAATCACTAGCATTCTGATGGTTGTTGACTGAACAGAGATTGAAAGATTAAACTGATTTATAAAATAAATGAGATATAATATAAAAAACAGGGGAAGACAAATTATAATATTTAATATTACGAAAGAGACTATGTTTGGTATCATATAGGTTTGAACCTTGGCCATAAGAAGTATAAAATAAAAAATTAAATATTAAATTAGTTATTATATATTTTTAGTTGAAAATTTAATACATCACAAATTAACAAGAAAATTTATTGAGATATTTTAATATTTTTCAAAAATCCTTCAACACAAACAATAATTTTAACTTATACCAGCATTTATTAAAACTTATATACATTTACATTTAATTTTATTTAACAATTTAATACAATACACATTATTCATTTATCCATTTTATATCCTTCCTCGAGATAAATTTACTTTTCTTTCCTGCTAAGTTACGAATTTTCGTTTCTTTTCGTGGAGATTATGAATTTCATTTATTAATTCTATGCACAAATTAATTATCTTGTTTATCAAATTTCTAATTATGCAATCTTAATCTATCCGTTTCTTTTGTGACTATTTTTTCGTACATGTAACTTGGCTCTTACTTTAAGTGATTTGTTTTCAATCAATTTTTTTGCTCCAATAAAATGAATTGCACGTACAAATTTCACCGTGTAAAACCTTAAAAAAAATCTTTAGCCAAGAAAACTTTAATAATAGTTAATTTCCAAAGATCGTGTCGACAGTTCATATAGCACAAATACATAAGATAGCCTTTTTAATCATAAAGAATGGGACCGTTGACATCCTTTCTCAAATTGTTATCTTAATTTAATTCAATCCATATAAAACTGATTTATAAAATGAAAGATATATAAAATATAGAGGGCACAGGAAGAAAAGAACACGTTTCATGAAAGCATATATTACCGTAAGAAACGGGTTGAATGAAGTCAAACGGCAGACATACATAAAGTCAATTCTTTTGTCATTAAATTAAATTTATATTAATGTTTATAGAAGATTGAAACTTATTTATAGAATGAAAAATAGAGAAAATAAAATAAATAAAGAGGATAAAGGGAGTGAGGGATACGTTTCAAGGAAAATAGAAAACAAAATGTTTTTAGTAATTCAAATAGTATGATAAAAGATAATTAAGGAAAGATTTATGTATTGTTTATAATATTCAAGATTATTAAAAAGTGATGAATAAGTTTATTAATATATTCTCTTTCTAATTTTCTTATGCTTGATTCTTCATTCTTACATTGTTTAGTAATATAGAATTATCTAAACTTAAAATATCTTCTGGTTCTTAATTAGTTAATTTGGTGCTATACATATCATTTTTTGTTCTTTGAAACACATTTCAATTTGTCTCTAAACGCAATGCATTTATGTCAACATAAATGCATTACATTTAACATGTTATTTCTCCCTTTATGATATACAATACTATAAAATTGATTTCCCTCAAAATCCTTAGCATCTCATGAACCTATATCCACATTTTTTTGGACAATTATGGTTTCTTTAAGATTGTCAATGAATTTTTCTAGAGAAGGAAAATGTATGTTATCACTCTAACACATACAAAGGTTTCTTAGGGTTTTTTCATGTGTTGGTTTTTTTGTTTTCTAATGTGTCATTTTTTGTTTACTTTATCTTTATTGCATGTAAATTTGATCTTATCCATTGTTATATTGTGCCAAAATATTCTTACTCACTAAAATAATAAATAAAATACTAATTATTGTTATAGATTTTTGCTTCTTATTATATCTACAAGATTCTTTTCCCAAATTAAGCACAACTATTATCCCTTCTTTGTACAATGCAATTTGAACCAGTAGGTACTCCAATTCATTTGCAAAGTTCTTCGTCTTGAAATATCAAAATTTTTCCCTCACTAGTTCTTGATTCATATCCAAGAGTCAACCTTTTCTCACAAACCAACCATCCACTCTGATTAGAAATTGGAGTGGGGGGATTTGGAGTGGAATTGGAGGATATGTGAGTCTATTTAGAATGTTAGATGCACATTGTTTATTATACATGTATACACAATGCAAGAATGTACAACCTAAAAAAGGATATTTGACATGTTGACTCAAAGAGAGGTGGTCTCATGACTTGGGTCTTTAATTGTACATATGCTCAAAATTAACCTTGTATATTTTCAAACAATTGTATCTAATAGAAATAAATATAAACTTAAGAAGTTCACCATCATTTTATTGAAACTACTTCTATCATGTTTAGACTCTCAAATAATAGTGCTATTTATCCATTCTCTTTAGAGCCTACCAAAAGAGATTGAATATTGTTGTAATTTGGTATTGCTAGATTTGAGTGGAAGCTAACTCTCAAGAAAGGTGGTAGTGACGATAAAATATTTTTTGGCACTACAAAATTAAATATGCTTGGAAGAGTAGACCACAGGGTGTAGATCAGTTGGTTGAGTCATTAAAAGACATATATATGATCTATGCAAGTTCAAACCTTGTCTAGACTAGTGATTTTTTTAGTGGCTAATATTCGCCAATTGGCTAATTTTTGAAATTTGAGAATCCAAATTTGGCTAATAATTCAAGATTTAAGGCGACCTAAATTGCCAGACTTTCACAAAATTTTATTTTGGAAATATTTAAATCGCCAAATAATTTATTTATTAAAAATTTGACCTCAAATATTCGCCTAATATTTGATAGATGGTTAGATTCAATTCGCCTAAATTTTATCAGTTATTATAGAAATCTAAATTAATTCACCAATAATATATCATAACTGTTAGTTATGGTACAGTTGTGTCAACAATATTAGTTGTCATTATTGATTTAAAATATAATCTAGTGATCTTCATTATATTCCATGAGGCAAAAATGTTACTATCTTATTTGTAACGCTTATCAGGGCTAAGATTTCCTTTGGATTGTTGATA
>MU226166.1:1865510-1894339 GCA_018584345.1 Thuja plicata
ATATATGCAAATATACATGCATATATACACATATATACATGCATATATACATATATACATATATATACACATATATGCATATATACATGCATATATACATATATACATGTATATATACATATATATATATACACATATATGCATATATACATGCATATATACATATATACATGTATATATACACATATATGCATATATAAATGTATATATACACATATATGCATATATACATGCTATATATACACATATACATGCATATATACACATATATACATGTATATATACAAATATATGCATATATACATGCATATATACACATATACATGCATATATACACATATATACATATATGCACATATACATGCATATATACACATATATACATGCATATATACATATATATATACACATATATATGCATATATACACATATACATGCATATATACACATATATACATGCATATATACATATATACACATATATATGTAGATATACACATATACATGCATATATACATATATATACACATATATATGCATATATACACATATACATGCATATATACACATATTTACAAACAATATATATTAAAAAACATTAAAATGCATGTATATACAAATAATATATATTATAAAACAATAAAATATGGAAATTAGAAACGTGAAAAACTTGATTTATTGACGTTTGATAAAACGGAAGCCACTGTCACTTTCAACCCAGCCGAAACAGTCACAATGACAGTTTCGGCGGGTTTTATTCCGCTAAAACAAAACCTAGTTACTTTCGATCGAAAGTAACCAAGTTACTTTCGATCGAAAGTAACTAGGTACTTTCGATTGAAAGTAACTTTTGATCGAAAGTACTCATTTTGGGTACTTTCGATCGAAAGTTAGTTGCTTTCAATCGAAATTTTTTAACATTTTCGATCGAAAGTAATGAAAATGTTTTAGTGGGTCATGCTTTTCAGGGCGAATTCCTTCCTCCCGAAAAGTGTAACCCACTATTGTTGTATTACCCATATATATATATATATATATAATGAAAAGATATATTTGAAGTGTTGAAGAAAACATGCAGAATAGAGATATAGAAGAGCAGTTTAAGGATGTTAGAATGAGATAGAGCCCTTAAAGAAGATAAGAGCATAAGTGCATAACCGGAACTGATCAGACATCTGTGTCATATACAACAGTTCACTTTTGGATATAGTGCATATCTATTATCAGGAGGTTGTAGCCTTCTTTATCATTGAGAAGTGAGCTCTTGGACAATGAGTCCTCACCCCTAATAGGGTTGTTTGTAAAAGACTCCTATTAGGGTCAGGCCTTTGACCAGGTCATTGTACTTGCATTGTAAAGAATTCTCCTAACAGGGCAAAGGAACTTTAACAGGTTCATTATACTAGTGCAATATTTGTGGGTACTAATTCCACCAGGGTTTTCCTCTAATCAAGGTTTCCTCGTAATCATATCATGTGCTATGTGTTCTTATGTTATGTTTCAAATTATTTATAATTGATTTATGTTTAAAGTTGTTGAAATGGAATAATTAGTTAAACACTGATTCACCCCCCCTCTCAGTGTTTCCAACAATTGGTATCAGAGCTCTGGTCCTTAGAGAGAAAGTTTAACCACTTGAGGAGATCATGGATTTAGCAGAAGTAAAATATTTGAAAAAGAATCTTGAAGAAGCCCTTGAAGATCTAGACAGATCTAAAAAAGAAAATGAGGAACTTAAACTAAAAGTTGATGGCTCACAAATGCTTATCAAAAAGTTAAGAAAAGATTTGAAAGATTGCTCTACAAATGATTTGGGTAAAATGGTCAAGAAACTAAATGAAGAACACTTATCTTTAATGGATAAGATAGAAGAACTGGATGATCAGTTAACTGATAGCCTAACAGTTATTGAAGAGAAGAACAAAGAAAATAAACAGTTAGATAAAGAACTCATGCAAGCCAATATGAAAATCTTGGAGGTGGAAAACATCAAGAATAAAATTGAATCTGAATTATCAGGAGCAAAAGACAAGATTGATAAAATACAGACAAGTTCTTATTTAATTCAATCACAACTTTATGCACAAAAGTTAAAAGGTGATAGCACTGGTATGGGATACAGTATAGCTCAAATTGAGATCAATTCATTACAAGAAAGAAAGAAAGCTCAAATAGAATCTACAGAAGAAAAGAAAACTAAGAATCATGAAGAGACTAAAGTAGAATCACCAAAAGATAAGAACAAGGCAGTCAACCTAACTTGCTATGCCTGTAACAAACATGGACAGTTGGCAAGATATTGTAAGCATGCAATACCCTTCAATGGTTATTGTTACTCCTGTAATAAGGTTGGTCATAGGGCTATTCATTGTAGGACAAATAAAAAAAATTAGTCACAACTGAACCAAAGGAATCAAACTCAATACAATAAGAGAAATCAACCTCAAAGAAACTCGCAGAACATTACATGTTAGATATGTAATTACAATAGACACATAGCCAAGCAGTGTAGCATGATGAACAACAACATCAGACCTCCTATCATTTGTCACTCATGTGGAAAAAGTGGACACATCTCAAGGTTTTGTAGGTCAAGAACACAAGGACAAGAGATTTCTAAAAAGTCTCTGTTTGAAGAATCATGAAAAGTTAAGTTTGTGGAAGCTAAAGCTAACTCAGAGAAAATATGGGTTGAAGTAAAGAAGGATAATGAAGAGAACAAGGTAGTAGATGTATCCTCAGTGAGTGCACCTTCTACTTCTAGACAGTTGACCCTCATGGTCTTAGGGGGGGCTATTCTACCTCTGAACCCCTGTGTGGCTGGTATACTCACCTCCAAGTATGCGCCTTTGGATTCATGTCAGTGATAACAAAAGAATGTAGTATACATTCACACATTGTCTATAATTCATTCTAGATAAAGTTTGAAAGTCTCAGTAAAAGCATTTACGACATTAAATGCAGAAAAACTTTATATAAATCAGTGGATTGATTGATTATTCTCATTGTTTACATTTGAGATCAAAAAATTTGCAAAGCACAGAAGCACTAAGCATCAAGGCAATCAAAGGTATCAATTTCATTAGTTGGTGAATAGATTGCAAGTGGAAATGGAACCCTAGCAGTCGTAACATTTTGAATTACCGTGAAACCCTACTTAATCAAGTTGCAAGTAAGCATGGCAACCCCAGTTGTATTTGACATTGCTGAAAGGAAGAGATTTGTCTTTAAGAAGAATTCATTCAAGCCTATAGTAGATGATGTTTAAGGAGCATTCTCTAAGACTCTGCTAGGAGTCATTCACATGGAAGACATTCACGCGTACATCTACTAGAAGAAGGAAATAGTTGGAGACAACAGCATAGCAACTCTTATGGGTTCAATGATGAAACTAGACTACTCATTCAAGGATGAATACGTGCATCTCACCGATAACCCTATCTTTGAGTATTCTAACACACACAAGTTATATGAGCTAGAATGGGTTAAGATACTACTAAGAAGGATACATGATGACCTATATTGGATTGGTGAGGTTCCTGTTCACATCACTACAGACCTAATTCATGAAATTACTAGACTTCCTAAGAATGGACCAGTTCTTCCTACTGGTAAGGATGTTACAAAATCAAGTTGAGCAAGTTTGTTTATCTAGAAGTGATAGGTGTGGCATGATTGTCGATCCTATTAAGGAGAATGACATCAAACTACTCACTATGATACTTGGATACAAGTTTCAGCAGGCAAGCAGACTAAATAGTGTGTCCGCAACAATAGTTCTGGCAGCAATAAGGATAGTGAGAGATAACACTCAGTACAATCTCTGTGAACAATTGTGTGCACAACTGATTGAGAACATCAAGGATATTAAGCATGAAAAGAGAAATATATTCAGGTTTGGCTCTTTAATCATCTACCTGTACTTCCACATCGTTGGTAAAGATGCAAATCTTTACCTAAATAGGAGTAAACCTACTATGTCTCAGATATCACTAAAAGCTACATCAGAGAGTAGTGCAAAAGATACTATGGACATGGATATCAAAACATTCAGGATCAAGATGCAGAAGAGGTTTAGGATACCTGAGAAGATAGTTGAAAAATACAAAGACACCATATTCTTCATGGTGGAAACTGGCTGTACTTGCATGGAGGAAGTTGAGCCTAGAACAAAATGGATTCACCCTCTCGGTTATGAAGTTGAAGAACATGTTTTGGAAGGTTATGCACAAGTCCTCCTATCTGTGCCCAAGGATCCCAATGAACCTAGATGGCATACATACAAAGAAAAGACAAATCAAGTTGATTTCGTCTTATACAGTGCTGACAACAAAAGGAAGGCATCAAGGATTACCTCAAATATCTTAAAAGTTCATGGTGTTACACAAGAAGACCTAGACAGAGCTAGGGAAGCAAATATTGCCAAAGAAATTGAGAAAAATCCCACTGAAGTAAAAATAGAAAAGTCTGATGATATGCCTAAGAAGAAGAAGAAGAAGAAATCAAATGAACACACATCTGTGCCATCAACCACCATTGATCTAGAATCTTCTCCACCTTCTGTACCCAACAAGTTGACTAGAAGGAAGAAGCAAGTTCCTACAAGTCATCCATCCTCAAGAACTACAAGGAGAAAGGTAAAGAATGCACAAGCCCCTCCTGAGGTAGGATTTAGACCTAGTCTAACTTTTCTAAAGAATAGAATTATTAATGAAGGAAGACTAGAATCTCTCAAGAATGTCTATGAAAAATACCAAGAGATAGACAAAACATAAATTCATTCTATGATCATCTCTCACATGATTAAGTTCAAAAGGACAGTATTGGAACTCAAAACAGTCATACCAGACAAGGTATGGAACATACTTGATGTATTAAAGAGACAAGCAATTGAAGAGGATATGAGGATAAGACAATAAACACTAGATATTCTTCTCCCGGTATGCTCGCATGATGAGAAATCCATTCTATTGGATTTAGTTAAGCCTCACCTAAGACCCAAAACAAGAGTTCTCCATATCATGAATAAGGAGTATGATCTAGTTGGTGAAGAGACTCAGAAAGCTTTTGAGCAGGTATTTCTCGATAGACATATGTATCCTTCAACAGTGCCTATAGCAAAGGTAACTCCAGTTCCTCCCAAATAGGTTACAGAACCAGTGATTCAGAATGCACCTAAGACAAGTCCATAGGTTTTAGTGCCCATAGTTTCAATAGCCTCTGATACAGTAAAAGATTTAGGAGATACTATAGTGATTGATGATATCAAGATATTCATGACCAATGATATGGACAAAGTTGAAAAATCATTTGTAAGCACTAGAAAGACAAAGGAGGTATGCAGTGATGACACATCATTACAACAAGATGAAGTTCCCTCTAAAGATTCAACAGATTCAAATAAAGAGGAAGATCATCAAACTAATGAGACACTTGTCATGGAGATCCCAGTAAAAAGTGAATGCATGGATACTAGTCAGAATACTATATTCACACCATCCATTCAACCATCAACTTCACTATTGTCAAGCTTAACTACTGACTCAGGAAGTCTAGATGCATGGGGAGAAGAAGACTTGATCAAGATAAGTGTCCTAACCATGGAAAAAGCCAAAGAGAAACAAGTTATGAGAAACCCTCTCTTTTTGGAATCAGTGAACAGTCTGAATGACCTAGTGCCTACGGACAAGAAAGTAGCTAAAATTTAGTCAGTTGATGATGTAGATAGCATCCTAACAAGCTTCAAAGCACATTTTACAAATTTAGTAAACTCAGCTACTAGAATTGCAGAAGATGAGTATAAAAAGGAAAGATTGAATGAACTAGCAAAGAATCTTTCCTTAGATTTAAAGTCATTAAATATTGGTTAGACAATGTCAAAAGAGTTGGCTTCAAAAGGCAGAAAGGTTATAGAAAATTGCATGGACAGATGCAAACTCACCTCTGAACATATAAAAAAGATAGAAGAGGCAGATATCTTGGTTGATAACATAAGACACTCAGTTGAAACATCATCCCAAGACATAAACATATGCAAAAATATCTATCAAGGTTAGATAGACAAGATATAAAAAGCTAAAATGGAGATCAGTAAGATAAGGATCAGGCAGACTCAACTGAGAAATTCACTTGCGCCCTCCTTAGCAGTTCTGGATGAGAACATTAAATAGATTGATGCAACCATTGCTACCTATGATCAAGGACCCATCATGGATTTGACAAAGATGGAAAAGATCACATATGCCCTATGCACCCATCTACAAACAATTGATGCACTAAAGGCATTCTAGCAGCAAGAGATAAAGAATCTGCAGATAACCTATCTAGATGTATACATGGAGTTTGTATCTAGAGACATATATATATATATATAGTATATGTTAAGAGAAGAGAATATACAGTTTTTGGTGTTAGTCAATTTTGAGTAACTTGGACACATTCCTTCGTTTCCATTAATGAAAAAGGGGGAGATTATTGGCAAGTTGGCTCCCAGGGATATATGAATTATTTTTTGTTTTCATTATGGCAACAAAGTCATATGAAGTTTTGACAGCAAACTTAGTAGTGAAAATTGACTAATTATAGAAGACAATACAGAAAAGAGATACACAAATGATCAGAGCACCAACTCACATGCGCACGACCAATTTAGACTAAGCACCTTCAGAAATAAGCTCTATGATATGTTTTTATGCTTACCCTATACACACATGATATGAAATGTTAGTACGGATAAGTTACAGAAAGAATAAGTACACTAGCAGTTCAGAATACAAAATATGGAGCCAACTTCAAGTTTTTGATTAGCGTGTAATCTTGTGTTGTGTAAAGGCTAAGTGCCTATTGTAGTAAGTTTTTAATCATATATTAAACATTATTGTAAACATGCTTTAGCCAATTTGTTTGGAAGCATTGTGAATGTTGTTTTTGGGCCGACTAAGGTATTGTTTATAGTCGTGTCTATTCAAGCATAAACATATATATGTAATGAAAAGATATATTTGAAGTGTCAAAGAAAACATGCAGAGAAAAGATATAGAAGAGTAGTATAAGGATTTCAGAATGAGATAGAGCCCTTAAAGAAGATATGAGCATAAGCTCATAATCGGAACTGATCAGACATATGTGTCATATACAGTAGTTCACTTTTGGATATAGTACATATATATTCTCAAGAGGTTGTAGCCTTCTTTTTGATTGAGCATTGAGCTCTTGGATAGTGAGTCCTCACCCCTAATAAAGTTGTTTTTAAAAGACTCCTAACAGGGTCATGCCTTTGACCAGGTCATTGTACTTGCATTGTAAAGACTACTCCTAACAGGGCAAAGAAACTTTAACAGGTTCATTATAGTAGTGCAATATTTGTGGGTACTAATTCCCACCAGGGTTTTCCTCTAATCAAGGTTTCCCCGTAATCATATCACGTGTTATGTGTTCTTTCGTTAAGCTTCAAATGATTTATAATTGATTTATGTTTAAATTTTCTGAAATAGAAGAATTAGTTAAATACTGATTCACCCCCCCTCTCAGTGTTTCCAACAACATCAAGTCTGAAATTTAGGGATAATTTGGGAATAACAGTACAACACTTGTGTGATATAGTAACAATATTTAATGAGACAAGGCCAAAGTATAGATTTGAGGTGACAATAAATCTTTATGAATACTGACAAGGACAATTAGAAATGACATTAGAAATTAATACACTTCCCTGGCCCCTATGAAATCATGACAAGTATCCATAGTTGTCATATTTGGCACATGGTAGAGAACTTGCTTAATGCTGAAATCATAGATTTATTGTAGTACTAGATATAATTACCTATATATATGTGCTAAAAAAAGTGGAAAAAATTGAAAGGTTTACACCTGTCAATCAATTATCGCACGTGCTAGGAAAAAAGGTGGCGAGAGTAGAATGATTCTGGTAGCTACATGCGTCAGTTGACATGGATCTTATTATGGGCATACTTGAAGGAATGCTATGTTGAAGCTACAAGAAGAAGGTTTGCACCCTCTGCTACAGGAGGTATTACTTATTGTTCATTTGGAGTTGGATTTTTGAATTTCTACAAGAAGTCTTGTTTGGTCTGGGGCAGATGATACAGATGAAGTTAATGCTCATTGACTAATAAATTTAAGTATACTGGGTGGATAGATGTCAACTATATTTCCCCATTGGTGAAGACATGGCTTATTTCATATGGGCCCAACCATTTGGTCTGCAGCTTGCCTAGTATCCCTTGAAACCTAGAATCATATATTAACGCCCAAGGACCAACTTGAAACTACTTGCTCTTAATATGGGTGTCATGCCCCTTCTTCCTTTATTTTTGTACCATCTCAGTGCACTCCAATGCAGATTTGCGCATCTCATCCAATGAATTGAGAGGCAGTAATCGTTCTTTCTGTGCTATAGGAGGGTTGATGTTTAACTCCAGCATAGTGCACAATGTTTTGTGCTCAAATTCAATTGATAACATTGTGGCCTTCCCATATAGTAATTAAAATGGTGTGAACCTTGTACTTGTCTTACATGTTGTTTTTAATGCCCAAACTTCACTATACATAAACTACTCCAATCTCAATGGTGTAGATGAACTTATTTTGTTAAAATGGCTTCAATTTGTCTGTTTGTAACTTTTGTCTAACCATTGGCTTGAGGATGATAGGGACTGGACTTTCGATGTCTGATATTGTATTCCTTCATGAGTTCTATTATATAATTGGATGTGAATTGTGCTCCTTGATCAGTTACAAGTTCTCTTGGCACACCATAGCGGGTGAATATTTCCTCATACATAAACTCTACTACCTTATGATCTCGTGCATTCTTCATGGTTTTTACTTCCACCCATTTGGTTAGATAATTGGTGCATACCAAGATGTAGGATTTTCCATTAGATGGAGGGTCTATGGAACCAATAAAATCCATGCCCCATTTATCAAATGGTGTCACCACCACTTTTGGATTTAAGGGAATTTTATCTTATTTTGTTGGAAAACCCATCCTCTGACATTTATCACATTTTCTTCTATAATTGGCCGCATCCTATAAAGTGTGGGCCAATAGTAACCTATTTTTAGGATCTTCAAGGTTGTTCTTTTAGCTACAAAGTGTCCTCCACATGGCTCATCATTACAAGCATGGAGGATATCATATGTCTCATCTTCCCACACACACCTCCTTGTGACTTGGTCTGGACTAGTATAAAATAGTGTGTTGTCAATCCATGAGAATCGGAAGCTTTTCTCTACAAGCATACTTTTGTCCTTTAGGGAGAAATGTGTGGGAATTTTGTCAGCTATAAGGTAATTAGCTATATCAGCATACCAGAGACTCTTGATAGCAATATGAAACAAATTCTCATCAGGGAATGTGTCATTTGTCACATTAGTATCATTGGCAACATTCAGGATTCTTGATAAATAATATACTACCATATTTTCTTTCCCAATCTTGTTAATGATTGTTATATCAAATTCTTGGAAAAGAAGAATTCATCTTGCTAACCTGCTTAAAATGCCAGGTTTGTTCATAAGATAGTTGATTGCTGCATGGCCAGTGTGAAAAAAGATAGTATATCCTATTACATAATGGCAAAATTTATTCAAGGCATAAACTACTGCTAGCAATTCCTTTCCAGTCATTGTGTAATTTAACTCTGGTCCATGTAAACTCTTGTTGATAGAGTAAACTGCATTTTCAAGGTTACTAGACTTTTGTCCTAAGACAACACCTATTGCATAGTCAAAAGCATCTATATGTATGTGGAATGGTAAAGACCAATCAGGTCCCCCAAGTACTGGTGCAATTGTTAGAAGTGACTTGAGCTGCAGGAATGATTCATCAAAGGCTTTTGTCCATGCAAACTTGGCCTCTTTTGTAAGAAATGTATATAGAGGACTAGCTATTTGACTAAAGTTTTGAATGAAATTCCCATAATAGTCAACATGTCCTAAGAAGGATCTAACATATTTTTTCTTAGTAGGTGTAGGCAATGTGAGAATTACCTCTATTTTTGCAGGGTCTACTTGAATGCCAGCTTATGAGGTGAAATGTCCTAGCACTACTCCTTCCTGCATTAGCATGAAACATTTATCACTATTGAGAGATAGGTTGTGTTATTCACATCTGATCAGTACTTTTTATAAGTTCTTCAAAGTCTCCTCAAAAGTAACACCAAAAATAGTGAAGTCATCCATGTATATTTCCATACAATCATGTGATATGTTAGCAAAAATGCTGATTATAGCTCTTTAGAAAGTAGTTGGTATGTTACATAAGCCAAAAGGTAACACAAAATATGTATATTATCCCCAAGGGCATGTGAATGTGGTCTTCTCCTGATCCTTTGGAGCAATGTTGATCTAGTTATAACCGTTGTATCCATCCAGAAAAGAGAAGTACTTCTTTCCAGCTAAAGTGTCTAGAACTTGATCAATAAATGGCAATGGAAAATGGTCTTTCTTTGTGGAATTATTCAATTCCTTTTAATCTAAATAGATTATCCATTTAAACCCTTTTTAGGAACTATGACCAGAGGTGATACCCATTTACTTTCAGAGATTAGATATATAAAATCAACATCCAACAATTTTGGCAACTCAATTTTAACTATTTCTCTCAAGGCTAGGTTAATTCTTCTCTAGGGTTGGCAGAGTGGTATACTACCTTCATTGATGTAGATTATATGTGTGTAGAGCTTTAGGTTTAGGCCTGTCATGTCTCCATAATCCCAAGAAAAGGATTTTTCATGCCTACATGGGAGTTTAGTTAACAATCCCAATTGTTGTGGTGGCAACTTATTGTTAACATGAACATGTGACTAGGAGAGAGTTCTATAGTAGTTGTTTGCTCTAGCATTGGAACATCATAAATTCAGCTTGTAGCTACTTCATAGGGTAGCAATTGATTGATAATATTAGGTTTTGCTAGAAAAACATAGTCCTCATAGGTACATAACTATAGAACACAACTTCCAGAAATATTTTTCTATGACACACTCATTGGTAAGTATACTTTGAATCAAATCATTGTCTTCTCATGTTTTCAGGAAGGATT
The DNA here is from genome assembly GCA_018584345.1 of Thuja plicata. NCBI lineage: Eukaryota > Viridiplantae > Streptophyta > Pinopsida > Cupressales > Cupressaceae > Thuja > Thuja plicata. Next base: position 1,876,577 of record MU226166.1, read on the forward strand.
TCCTGTGTAACATCATTAGTTGAGCAATAGAATTTAGCTCTTTTTCCTCATCTCACAAATCTGGCCAAATAGGTGTACTCAAATCTGGTTGGGGTTGGGCAAGAGGATATATTGCTAACTTATTTATTTCTTGGCCATTTGAAATTGTCATGTTACATTATTTGCAACTAATATTGGCATCAATGGTGGCTAACCAAGGCCTTCCAAGGATAACTGGATAACCAACAAAGCTTACCTTAGGTGATAATATCAGGAAGTCTATAGGATATTCCTATGAATCTAATGTGACTGATATATCCTCTATAATACCATCTGGGGTTATAGTGGAACTATCTACAAGTTGTAAGACTGCTAGTGTGGTTCTCAATCCCTCTATACTCAACCTATGCATGGTATCCTCAGTCATGACATTTGTAGCTGCTCCTAAATCAACTAAAGCATTTTTCATAGACTGACCATTAATTATAAGATCAACAATTGGTCTTCCAGGGTCAGAATACTTTGGTATGACTATCTTCCCCAGTATAATATCCACAAGTCATCCTATAACATGGATTGTTTGAGGATCCTTTTTCTTATGTCCAGGATTTTTAAGGCATGCTTCCTTAATAGCTTTTCCATAAAGAGGAACATCTTTGATATCTTAGAACATAGAAATATGGATATGCATGTTTTTCAGCTGCTCAACGATATCAAATGGTGTTTCTTCTTGGGGTATAGGTTTTTCCATGATAAGCCTTTGTGGAAAGGGAGGATTAATTGAGCTATGAACATCATTTTTACTTGGTATATCAGTTGGTTGGATAAAATTTGGCAAAGTAACTTAGGGTAGTAGTGCCGATGTCGCGGGATTGTCTGGAACTTTTGTTATAATAGGCAGTTCAGGTGTAGGCAGAGTAGTATCATATATCAAATGGATATCATATATCTCTAGTGCATATGTAGGGTACTGCTAAGTATTAGTGGCATACATTGGTTTCTGCTGTTGTTTTTTGTTAGGATTAGGCTGAGGCTGAGCAGGTAATTGTATTTTCTTTGGACTAGGACTTGTGGCTTTAGGAGGTGACATTATTGCAGGTTGAGATACTAGAGATGGTAAGGGTGGATAACTAAGATTTTGTTTAGGCCACTATTGAGTAACTCTCCATTGGTTATATGGTTTCCAATTCCCCTATGGTGACTACCATTGATTTTAAGTTTAATTAGGTCACTTCTTTTTCTGTTGGTTAGGCCACTGGTTATTCCAAGCCAATTGGGAGTACTGAGAAGGATTTTGATAATTATGGTTTTTCCATTGATTATATAAGGACTAGAAAATTGCAAAGGATCTTGAGGCATACCTTGTCTTGAAGCCCATGGTCAGTGTTGAGCAACAAAGAACACTTTCTCATAGTATCCTTATATTTTCATGTACTTAGTAGGTAGGTGCTGGTTCTTCAAGTTCGCCACCAGCTTGCATCCACAATCTTTGTTTTGTTTGCGACAGTGAGGAAAATACTCAGCTAGATATACTTCAGCATCTACATGCTTCTTCTTTGAATTTATGGTGTCCAGGTGTGTAGCAACATCATTAATGATATCTTTCTTGAAATCTGCCAGTAGGTTTGAGATATTACACTTAGAAATGCCTAAGTTGTTCCCCTTAGTGACTGCAGACCAAAATCATCTTCCCTTTATGAAATTTGATCTTTAATAATTGAGGTATATTTTCATAAGGTCATCCCAGGAAGATTGAGATATATCTCCTCCAGCCATGAGGTCTAGTTCTTTTAGGCAGCTATCATTTACTCCCCTCAAGAAAATGAGTTTCTGTGAATCGTCCTCCAACACATGTTGTGTATTCTTCTACATGTTGTACAAGAAGTGTGAAACATAATCTTCCATAGTTTCATCCTCCTTTTTTGACATTCAAAAAAATGTCATCTCCTCTTGGGTCACCCCCCTTGCAATCTTTTATACTTCTGAAGAAACAAAGTCTGTATTCCATCTCAACTGGTTGCTGCATTAGCTCCTAAGCCCATAAACCATCATAGGGAGAACTCCTTCAATGTTGCTAGAAAAAACTTGAGCTTGTGGTTAACAGTGTTGTAGTCAAAGATTCGATAGAGAATGTCAAACTCACACAGAAAGGTGTCACCGTCTTCAACTATTAGGCCATAGAACTTTGGGAGTGCAGGAGTGGGTATGTTTTTGAGATTAGCATTATTAATAAGGGTTGGAAGAGGAAATGGAAATGTAGGTTGTGCCATTACTAGAGGTATTTGAAACTGGAGTAGATGTTGGAAAGGAATATTAGCTAAAGGATTATGGACAATAGGTGCACTTGGAATGAAATTATCAAGAAAATTGACCAAAATTTCAGCAAAGGGTCGAAGGCCAACTGGATCAAAATGTGCTACTTTTGAGGAAGATGGTGCAAGAAATTTAGGACTTGCATCAACAAAAGGTAATTCATCTTCTTCAACTTCTTTGTTCATATTTTCACTCTCCTGAAAGAAATTTGTCATATTCATCTCGTCTTCTTCCTCTTCGATGCATGCAATTAATTTTTCACACTTGTGAATCAAATTAAGGACTGCAAACTTCTATCTAGAAAGAGAGAAACTATATAAAAATGGAAAATGACTCAATAAGGTTCTCAGCTTGACAACATCCTTGGCAACGGTGCCAAAAATGACCTGCCTCACAATAGGTACTAGTAATCATGCCAAAGATTGTCCTGGGAATATTATATTCACACTAAGGATTACTTTTCCTAATATGAAGTGCATTTAAATTGTCAACCCAGGGATGTATACTTGAAATAGGATAGCACAATATGTGCACTAATTTTCTCAAAGAGTCATACTACCTATGCTTCAGGAAGTAAAAAAGCATGAAATAAACCTATAATATTGCTGCAGGAAAGGTAAATAGACTTGACTACTTAATAGAATTAATGTTGAAAACTAAAAAACTAGTTTAAACCTATTCTATCAACCCATAGCATTCACCATACTTGTCGTTGCAAGTGTTGTGGGAACATACATGAATCTAATGCAACAGGAATGAAACAGTAAACTCCTATTCAAAATGTTGTAAATGCTTAATGTAAATCTAATCTACTCTAATCTAGTCCACCTCCCAAGTGGGCCCCCTTGGTTGGCTTCTGCTAACTAACTACTAACACAGAGGGTAAACCATAATCACTTCATTATATTTTAGTAAGTGATTACATAAGAACAATGCACATAACTAGAAAAGTAACTTGTTGTGCAAGATGCAACAATATATTTTCCAAAACTTCCAACTTACAAACTAACAATAAAATCCCTATACATAGAGGATTGACACTTATTCAAAACATAAAGATAAGTTTTGACTTAAATCTCACCATAGAAGAAAAAGGAAATGTAACAACCCACGACATATGTAATAAATTATGGAAGACTGATTCAATAGGAAAATAAGCACTGAGGAATTATAGAAGAGCTATACTCCTATATTCTATGAGATGGTGACTCCACCAATGTAGTAGGCATGTCTCTCGGTGGCATGATGATTTTCCCTATCGTAAATGGACTTCAACGTTTCTTCTTTAATGTTGTCAACCACTCTCAAGATGTTCCTTTTTTCCTGGTTGGTAAGTAGCATGTGGAAATGTATACAATTAAACTAGTCAAATCAATCAAAATTTTAGAACACACATTCTGATAGCTATATGAAGAACTGCAATATATATAAGTTTTGAAAAAACATATCATAGCTAAATACCCATGGTCTTGGAGATTCTAACTATACTTATCATAAGTTCAAATAGTTATAGGTTCACAAATATCTTGGTAATGTCTTAAACAAAGTATCAAGATAACATAAAACAAAGATAATTAATTATCTAATCAGAGGCCACGCCTGACAAGGGCAAGTTATCCCTTTACATAACACCTTGATTAACAACACTTTCCAAGGGAGGGGCTTCCTCCCTTATAATTTGGGTACTTCTCATAGTTTCATGTGAGGAAGCCTTCTCCTCCCTAATTTGTAAAGCTGATACACTACCCTAAGATTTTTTAATTTCACTAACAAGCAGCTAGAGTTCCAAGCGTAGGATTTTGGTATCCAAGTTGCAACTTTCCTTCCTGACATCCCTCAAGAAGGAAAGGGAATCACTACCAAGTATTGGGATTGCCTAATACCCAAATCACACTATTTTTGTTCATCCACGAGGATCATTTTTTCTGATAATAAATTGGGAGTGTCCAATTAAGAATTACCCCCACATTCCATCAAAGCCCCTAGAACCATCATGTAAGAGGTTGTAGATAGATATTTTTCATTTCTGGCCAATCCTGAGTTAGACTTTAATTTTCTTTGAGTTTCCAAGTGTGATCGTGCATTGCAAGTTACAATACTCCCCTCCAGATCTATAGGGAGTAGCACAAAATTGGACACCTCATTTTTTATCCATGCCAATATAGTTTTCTTCTCTTTGTTGTATTCCTTTTCGGCATGGTTTCCTTATTCATTTCTTATGCAGTGTTTCAGATTTTCTTCTATCTCAATTTTCTATGATGAACCAACCTTATTTACAATTAGATTGATTTTTTTAGGGATAGGTTTAACCACAATAGTTGCATGCTGACATATTTTCAAAAATCTCCCTCAATAATTTCTATATCAAAATCCATCATATTTCTTAGGGTTCTTCCAATATTCTCTAAGGAAGAACTAACCCAGTATTCAATAGGAAGTTTATAAAGTCTGAGCGAGACTGGGTTCCGATATGGTTGGAGGTTAACAAGATTGAAGTTTCTTCGCCACGGTTGAATTTACAAAGTGGATTTCCATCTAAGCGTTAAATGCTTCCACTAAGGACCCTTTTTCTGATCTCTTCCCCCACAAATATTACCATAAAGAAGTTTTTTGGAAGGAATTTGATGATAACTTTGGTTTTCCAGTAATCCAATATCCATTTTTAATGGTTTTATGCGCAGGTTTGATCCATGTAAATCTGCAAATGATGGCAACCTCTTATTTAATTTTAATGTCTTCAATAGCTTCAGTGGTGACATCAATTTCTAGAAATGTATCTTGATTGTGAAGGTGTGATTCAATCCATTCATTGGGGTTTGGTGAGGTGTGAGCCTAGATCACAGGGTTTCTATCTTTTTTTGCTCGCTTCTGCATTGCCCTTTTTTTGCATAATGCCAATTAATTTAATAGTTGTATGTATTTAATTAAATTTCTTGAATTAATTCAATATGTGCTAAAGGGAATTAGCCACCATCAAGATTGATGCAATCTCAAGAGATGAATTGGCGCTTGCGCCATCTTACTTAACTAACATGTTGGTGAGTTAAGGTGATTAATTAATTTAATTAATATTTAAACTTTAATGTGAACATAAAATACTCAAAATGGGAACAAATCTATACTGTTTGAAGATAAAAATAATTAGGCTGCCAAAAAGGAAAGAGGAATTGGTAAGACCATTTGGTCAACTCTATTAACTCACTATCTTGGACACTTGCGTGAGTCTAGGGCTAGAACATGAATTTAGAATACAAACATAGTGCATATGTATTTTATACATATATGGTACATAAATTGAAATCATAAAGTGCAAAGCCATTAGTTATGCTAAAAAAGCTAAGAGAACAACAAATATAAATGACAAAAAAGTGGACCCAGAGATGAAAGAACTACTTTAAAGAAACTAAGAAGAGGAGAAGGATATTCATATATCCTAGAGGTAGAAGAGTCTTAAAGAAGCTACACCATTCCTTCCTTCGAGCTCGTACATAGGTGAATTAAAAAGTGTTAGAATATTTGTTTTAGAGACTATATCGTCAGAAAATGGAAGCACTTCCATTTTGGACTGGTTTAGCCCTCTGAGTGAGTGGTTTGGGGTCATGTCAAGCACCTTGAATGGGTCTTTGACTTGGATATGCTTTTTCCCCCTGATTCTGCCCTATTTTCTACTTTTCTCCTAACTTTTCTAGCATTCTGCTCTATGAATATGAGATTCTTGACCTCACGGTCAAGGTCAACCTTTTAGGTGAAGGTTGACCTCGACCCTCACCTAGGTCAAGGTCGACCTTGACCTTGACTCAGGGTCCAAATTTTAGTATCTCAAGGTTTCCAGATGTCGGGCTTCAGAAAGATTTAATTCCCACTTCGGGGCGGCTATTTCAGTCTTCGAGGCAACGACCCTTGAAATTATATTTGATATAGGTCCACTTCTATAGGTATAGGTATGATTGGAATTTAATTCTCCTATGTAGGTCTCTCTAGAAGATTGTGCCCTAGATTTGTGTATAAGGAAGCTTTCTCCTCTCATTTTCTCTAACCATAAGACATACACATGAAAGAACATGACCACCTATGCACATTAAGGATAATCCATTGAAGAAGTCATCTACAATCAAGAATCCAAGAAATTTCAAGCACTCAATTCATCAAGGAGATCCATTAGAGAGCCATTGAAATATTTAAGCTCTATAGAGCCCTCTTGTTGAAGATTTCTCCATCCACATCCATGCAAGCCTCCTCCACTACCAAGATCCATTCAATATTGGTGTTGAAGATCTACAAGAAAATTGATTTGAGATATCCTACATCCTACATTCTACATTCATTTGGTGCATACATACTTATGGATCCAAGGATTTGAATCCTGCACAAGGGTTTCTATACAAGAAAGGTGAATTTGTTTATTTTCTTTGTTTATTTATGAAATTTCAATTATACTTTAAGGTTAATTCCAAAACTGGGATTTGACCAAGGCAAACCCCTCCCCCCAACAAAAAAAAACCATTTTCCTTGTAGGTACACGTAAAGGACAACAGATTCAAGCGCAGATCAAGATACCCTTTTCGACAGACTTTGAGGATCTGGAAACAAATTTTCCATCGATCTATGCAAGTCAAGGTTGACATTCTATTATGGGTTAGAATCGACATTATTTTTTGGGTCAAGGTCGACATTCCATTCTGGGTCAAAATCGACATTCTGTTCTAGGTCAAGATCGACATTCTGTTCTAGGTCAAGATTGACATTTTATTTTGGGTCAAATTCAACCTAAGCCAAATCTAGAAAGTATTTATGGGTTTTGTAGATCTCACAATTTCAGTTCAGGAATATGAAAATCAACAATTTCTGAGACCGTTTGACAGGATTTTTAGCATATAGTTTTTCAAGATAAGTACTTTTTATTTCTTCATTCCATTATTCTTTACAAACATTTCCAGATTTACATTCCTTATCATAAAAATTAAATGTAAGTGGTTAAATGAGGCATAGGGTCTCTTTTAGGTGCTAATATCCATTGTTCAAAATCCTATCTAAAGATCTCCATTTTACCACCTTACAGAGACCAACCAAAGTTAGAGCCATATTTTGGTGTTTCAACATCCACGAATAGCCAAGATTTGATACATGATAAAATGATAAATGAAAAAAATTAATGAGTGAAGAAAGAAAATTCTCAAGATATTATGATATGCTATTCAAATAAGAGTAAATGTGGGTGAGATAACTCCGCTCTGAAACTAGGAAGTGAAGGCTTGGTAGATTGAAAGTGAAATAAAAAATGTGTGATGGAAGATGTAGAGTAGGGATGTGATATTACCAACAAGTTAAAAGGAGGTTGTGAGAGTTTTTCAAATGATCAAGAGAGAGCCAAGAATGTCCAATAGAGGGATAATAAGGGAAAAAATTAAAGTTTAAATAAGATAGGAGGAGTATCGATGTTAATGGCCTATTGTAAGAGGAGCTATACTACCAGAAATAGTAGGTGTAATGTCCCAAAAACCACCTTCAGTCTACATATTTGCACGATGAATGCACATAGTGTGGACATCATCGTGGCGCACACACATCCTTAATCGAATAGGCCACATGATCAAAGATTCAAAATAAAGGTGTTGACAAGGCAAGTGGGATGAGATAGAGGCTTAGGTCGAAATAGTTTTGGCTAAAGCAGAGGCATTATGCAATGACGAATTATGCGAGCTACAATTTATGACAATACACAATATAATAAAGACTAAAAATTAAATAGTAGAAACTAATTGATATAAAATTATAAACGAAGAAAATCATTTTGACATAAACGATGATGGAAAAAATATGATGAAACCAAAAATTAAGATGTTGATATCCATCAATGGGCCCTTAGTCTGTTGGTGAAGTTGAATGGTTCTTAATGAGGCCACCAACAATCAAGTCTTGCTCAGTGCGTAATGCTCTAACATCATAAGCCAAGTAAAAATCATGCTCTAGGTGAATATTGTGGAATGAATAGCCGTCAGTCTTTGGCTCTTAGCAGAAGAGCCTAAAACTCACGCTCTCATATTAAATAGGTAAAACCACTTTGTAGATGAAGATCTCTCCAAAAACCAAAAAGATTTTGATATTCTGATACTTTAAATAGTGGGTCCAAAGCGTCTGCTAGCTACTACTATTGGTTTTATGCGCTTCTACACATAAAACTTCTGCAAGCTTTAATATGATTTATATTAAAAGGGAGGAAATCCAAAAGTGACTTGTAGGTTTCCTTCACTCACATGGAGATTGGGAAAACTTCCAACTTTCTAATGAAACTTGGCCCCTTCCAACAAATACGTGAATACCTCCACGAAATAACGTCTCAAGCTGGGACGCCAAGATTGCAGCATATACTATGAATGGGTTTGTTGTTAAAGTGACGAAAAGATTCAATCAAATGATTGTTGAGTGCTGGAAAGCCACATTCCAGTATTCTGAATGAGTTTGTTGGAAAATAATTTACAAAAATTGAAGCAAATGATTGTTGAATGCTAGGAAGCACCTTTAATCCAGGAGCTGCACAAAATGGGTTTGCCGATGAGGTTTCAGAAAAGTCCAAGCGAGTATTGTTGGTGGCTACAAAGCCTTTTTGCCATGCCTTAATGACAATGATAACTCAACTTTGTAATCCACTTACCTTATCCCATAATATTATGTGGTAGTGATGGCTTGAAAAAGACGACGTGAATTCTACAAGTAGCACACAACCTTTCATTCTGAACTTGTTTTACACGTATGCCAGATGGCCGACTTTGTTGAATGCCATAAAATGTTTCACCAAATGAAAGAATAGGAAATTATCTCATGGGACAAGATTATTGCAGTCTACGAAACGCATGGTGGCCCTCACAAGGGAGGATTCACAATCCCCTCTCTTGTGACCAAATGGTTTAGCATAATCTCTACCCTAGAACAGTCATTCAAATGTCTTGCATTTCAACAGAATTTGTTAAAGAATGGTTGGAAACCCGTAATGTATGCCAAAGGAGGAGCTTTGAACAACATTTAGATGCCATCATTGTTCAGGTAAACATGCTCACAAAATATGGAAGCAAAGAAGAGCCCCATGATTAGATTTTACAAAAGAAATATTTTAATCTCATTGAATGTAAGTCCTCCATGATATGTTCCTACTGGGTTTGTTAGAAAATGTCTTTTGGATGGCCGGACATAAAGGCAGCTGCTAATCTCCATGTATAATGTACCAAAGATTGAAAAAAAAAAGTCAAATTTTTGTTTTTTCATATTTGCCAAAACACACCTTTTTTGAAAAAATTGTGTTGTTTTTCACCTCAAAATATGCCAATCATGATGAATGAATGTTAAAAATTTCATGAAAATCTATTGTGATTTCCATTTTTTGAAATTTGATCAACAGTACATTATGCAAGAAGAATAGCCGCGTCCAGACTTAAAGAGAACACCCATCCGCTTTAACGATTAAGGTGGTCCATATAGGCCATTAATCTGTCTATTTTTTCATGTCCATTTTTATTTTTGACGTTCCATTTTTCATTCTCGCAAAGTTCTTGGTTCCCTTCTCTGTAAGGTGTTTCATCAAACAAAATGTTTACTCCATTGGGTGGATGCTAAAACATGTTTGATCAATTAATATTCCACACAAACTCAGTTTTTGCAAAACTGAATTTCCTTTGGTAATCACTTTGTCGCGGTTCCTCTATCATTAACAATAGTATTATCCATTTCAGAGTTTTGGGTTTCCGTAGGTGGGTGATAGAACGTTACGTGATTGGATTCAATAATTTAGTTTCACTTTGAAGGCATGGTTAAGAAAAAATAAATACACTCAAATTTCTAGAAATCAGTACAGTAGTAAATAAATAAATCTTTCTCTAAATTATTCAAGGGATTACATAAAATTTAAATTTTACCATCCAATAATAAGAGATAAGTAATGTATTGCAATTGTCTCAATAAAATATTGATCTTAGAAAAATCGAAGGATCTTTAAATTTTATCATCGAATAATAAGAGATAAGTAATGTAGTGCAATTGCCTCAATAAAATATTGATCTTAGAAAAATCTAAGGATGGCTGAAAATAGAAATAGTCATACAAGTACTCATACAAAATTTAGTTTAACAAACTATTATTTTAGAAATATCTATCGAAGACTGCAGTTGATCTCATTGGATGTGGAGGAATTTCAGTTTATTCCAACATTCTCCCACTTAATATCAATCACTATTCCTTCAACGATAAAAAAAAGTTATATCTGCCATTTTGAGATCTTTGGTGAACAAAATTGATGTGCTTTTGTACTTGAGGAACACTTTCACCTTTTGTAGGGTATTGATTTGACTTGCTCACAAATAAAAGGCTTCACTTTTTTTTCTTTTTTTTGAGATGGCTTCACACATGGTAAATTACACCAAAACTGTTTCTATGTTGAGCTACAAGATCTTTAGCTGCATCTTCTGTTTAAACATGAGGTCACTCAAAAAAAATGATTCCTCCTCTAAGATGACTCTGAATATCTTTGAATTTGATCTCCTCATTTCAAGGTTGACTTCACTTTATTTGAAGTTGGCTTCTACATTGACAAAATTTTTGATTTTGTTGGCTGCGATCTGCACAATATACAAAGACAATAATCTCATTATGATTGTAATTTCTTCTTTTCCACGCAACTTCTGTGATTTGATATCGATTTGCACTCCCTCCCACAATTTGCTTCGACTCCAATCATTTCAAAACAGCCACGAACTTCTCCGTGCAGATCGACATGTTAACATCAGTAAATATGTTTTAAAGCTTTGTGCAAACATTGATTTAATAAAAACAATGGCTGCTAGAAATCCTTAGCTTCCTGTGATCCATGTGTTCGCATGTGTAAACTCTACAATTTGCCAATGCATATTCACCCTTTAGCTTGGCGGTAGAAGCAAGGTTTTGACCCCTGTTGCGACAAAAAATATGTATGGCACTTTGATTATCACACTTAAGACTAGTGGGATAAATAGTAGGAAAGCCAAACTCAGCCATCAATTGTCAAAGTCAAAGAACTTCCTACAAGTCAAGAGTTTTCCTAAATATTCAACTTTATTTGATGATAATACAATAGAAGTTTTCTTCACGCGAGACCAATCAATTAGGCCCGAATCAAGATAAAAACAAAGCCATAAGTATACATTATCAACCTAAACTTAGTGAAGCCCACAATCTCAGTAGCACCTAATGTGTAGTGAATGGAAAATAATACAATAACCCAAAGTTGCTTCAAGATATGGCTGGCTACCTTTCAATGACTCTCATAAGAATATTGAGAGAAGTGGTAGACAAGACCAATTGCTAAGAAAATATTAGGATGACTATGCGTCAAGTACAAAAGGATGCCAGCTAACTTTTGATACAAGGTAGCATCAATTAATGAAGTAGTGTAAGTAGAAGATCATACAACACCTGACTCAAAAGGAGTAGGGACTATCTTGCAACCAGCCATCCAAAACCTTTGAAGAATTTCAAGAGCATACTTCTATTGAATTACAAAAATAATAGTAGAAGATTCAGGAAGCTAGGGACCAAGGAAGTAATGTAATAAACCAATATCTATCAGAGCAAAATACTACATCAAAGCTCGTTGAGTATCCTCAACCATTGTAGGAGAACTCCTAATTAAATCAATTCATCGACATATTGAAAAAGAATGAGAATATATCCACATGCATCTGAATGTAAACTGTGGGATCGAAGTAACAAATAATGAGTCTAGAAGAAAGCAAAAAACTATCAGTTTTCTCATGTACAAAGATCTAAGAACTTTTTTGAAATAATACAATAAATTATGTAACCTAAAAACAAGTGAAGAATCCTACACAAAGCATGGTGGTTTCTCTATATAGATCTCCTCTTGAAGATCACCATACAAGAAAGAACTCCTCACATCATCTGATACATTAACCAACCCTGCGATGCAACAATAGAAAGTACAAGATGAGAGAAATCCATGTATTAGATAACTTCTGACTAAAGTTAAGTATTAAATAAGAAGTTATCTAACACATGATTCAAAAATATCAAATAAAAAGTTATCTAACACATGAGGACCTATGAGTCCTTTTTCCTAATCTAAATCTTTTCTATAAATTTAAGTTTTTTAATTTTCTCAATGAACCTAGGTTGTTTGGCTTTTAGCATTTGTGAAAGACCCCTAGACTATAATAATTATGACATTTTGAGCTTCTATGTGTGATAATAGTGTAGTGTTAGTGGCTCAAATACTTTTGTCTGACATGATTTCCAAGAACACACACAAAAAACTAAAATGTACTATACACCTCCCAAAATGGATACAAAGCAAAGTTACAATCCTGAATCACAAAACTTGGCAAGAGAGTAATAATACAAAATTTCAACCTCACACTATTAAAAATGGAATAAAATGGTTAAATATTAAGAAAATACCTCCAACACAGTGTAGTTGATTGAGACATCTTTCTAATGATATCTTATTTTCAAAAAATGGGCTATGGATACAAAAGTTAAATAAGTTTAAAAAAATAGATTATTTTAAGCCTTTTCGGAAACCCTTGAACTTTTCGTGTGACCACAGATATCGATGAGTACAAAAATATTAGGCCCTTTTGGATGATATATGCTAGACTCAGTGTGTTGTTGTTGGCATTGATTTTTAGATATGTCAAAACCTCTATACCGACACTCTGGCAATATCGTTTGGTTGTTGGCAGTTTTTGGTATATCCTGCTAGCTATCGGTATTGGAATACGAGTTTCAATTGTTCACAAGGAAGGATTAAATGTGAATATTTTGGTGTCCCTTGGTGCTCCAGGGAAAGTGTATAGTGTTCTATTCATGGATAATACATTTCGATGCACTTGTGTGTTTTCAGTGTTCAGTTGTATTAGTTTCTAGTGATTGTGTTGGTTACAATGTTTTTACAGGTATCTATGTAGTAATGCACTTATTTAGATGTTTTTTGTATATTGGCTAGAGTGTATCATAAAGATTACTCTATTGGTGATTTTCGTTACTTCATGGTTCTATCTTTTGGTCATGGTTGTGGTAGTCCTTGATAAATCTAATATGCTTTGTAATTTCTTAAGTATGACCTATCTATGGGTTGTGGTGTAGCATGTGGATAAATATTCTTAAGTATGTCCTAGATTTAGGATCGATGCTATGCATTAAATATTATTGTAATATCTTTCATTTTGGGCCCATCACACACATTTGGTGTGGCCCAAAAAATCTATGAATGGATACCTATATAAATAAATGAGATCTTTTGTTTCTGAAACAGTAGTAGGAGTATGGTGGATGTGGTGAAAAGTGTAGTACGAACTTGTGGTAGTGATGTATCTGAGTAATGATATTTGAGGAAAAAAATTGGAGATCTAGATATATCTTGCATACCAATAACAGTGGATCAAATAGTTAGAGATGTACTGTGGTTGTAGTGATAGAGCTTAATTGTCGAATTGTTCATACATATTCACATGCAAGTCAATAGGTTCACGTTTCTGTTATATCTACTTTGATATCTCAATTTTATAAGGGTAGTTAGTTCGACTAGTAGTGAGTCAACAGATAGTGATCCAACCTATAGTGAGAATAATAGATAGTAAGCCTTTGAAAAAATCACCTTAACCAGTGTCACCCTAAGAGGTGTTTCGTTTCATGAAAATTATTTTCCGTGGTTTTTCCCAATTTGGGTTTCCACATAAACCTTGGTGTATATGTGTTTCATTTTTACATTTATCATGAATGTTTAATGTGCTTAACTGATAAATAAGAAGTTATTATTGTTGTTGTTTACATGTTTACCAATAGTAAAAAATATTATAAAGTGTGTGGGAATAACTAATTCAGCCCCCTCTTAGTTATTCGACCTATTTTAGAAAATGGTCCCTTGTAGATAGAGCTTAACCGCTTGAAGGAGATCATGGGTTCTTGAATAGGTTGAAGGAGGATTCTACATTGAAGAAGATTGTAAAAACATGTTGAGTGAGATTCAAGGTACCAAATTAGAAAATGAGGAACTAAGAGGGAACATGAAAGAGGAAAATACATGTACAAAAAAGTTGAGAGATCATACCAGGAAGTTCAAGGAAAGGCACAAGGAAGTTAGTCAAGAATTGAATGAATCAAAGGATAGAATTATAGATATGGAATAAGAACTGAGAGAATTGAAAGAATCAAATAACAATGGTACAAATCCTTATTAGGAACTAAAAGAGAAGATGATTTACCTTGAGAAGAAGCTCGATGAATACTCTCAAAGGGAATATTGTAACAAAGCTGGATTGAAATACAAATCAAAATGTTCTTGGTTAGAAATAATTGAACTGGAAATGGCAACAAAGACTGGAAATATAATGAATAAAATTTTAAGGAAATTATCAGGAAGAGTTTAGAATAGAATGAGAAGCTAGAATTATAATCGAAGAGTTTGAGGTCAGAAGAAAAGGTATGTGAAATAATTACTATTTGGGATAAACAGGCAATTAGATGTGGAGTTGAAGATCAAGTTAAAGTGTGTGATCATGCATATTAAATCTACAGATGTATATCTACCAATATCTATGATCACATTAGTTAGTTTGCAGATATGTGCAAGTTATTGAACATTCAAGTGGACTAACAGGAAGAAGAGAGGATAGAGAGAACAAGTTTGTTTAAATCGGTTCCCTGGTCTATTTAATGTTTTAAAATTATTGGTTTGTGACCCGTTTAATGTTGTGTTGACTTTATTGAGTTGACCAATGCATTTTGGCACAATGAGATTTGATTTTTGATGTCGGTGGGTAAAATGCTTCTGGTCAAGACGCTGAGTGTAGTAAATTTTTTATAAAAGAAGGATGAATTTGTGAATTAGGATTACTATGGTGGTGTTCATATAGTGTGATAAGAGATTATGATTGTATGAATTTTTTGGGTTCTTAAGGAGGCATGATGATCAGAATTGAAGTGGATCTATCAGACAAGAAGGTTAGAATTAGATTAGTTGCTCTTGGGTCTATCTCAAGGGAAGCCCTAATATGTTTGAAATCTTAAATCCTTTAACAAGGTCACCCCCAACAGGGTGAGAGGGATATTTACTAGGATCTGAAGTGTAAATAATCTAATCAAGTGACTCTTAGAAGGGTTTTTACATATCTTAATAGAGTATTCTTTAGCAAGACTTGTATTAGCTCCTAACTGGGATAAAATAATCTTAACGAGGTATACCCCTAGCAGGGTTTTCATAATTGCTCCTAACAAGGAAGATTTATTTGGTGTACTAGTAAAATTTGTGGATGTCTTTCCACACATAGTTTTGTCCCTCTAACAACAGTTTCCAAGGGAAAAATATTGAGTATTATGTCTACTTTGTGTGAAAGGTTTATGAGTTAAGTTTCTATATTGCATTTAGTTTTGCATGTTGGATCTTGTGGAAGTCAGTGAAGATTTATTTCAGATTTTTCGGTGCACAAATTTTCTCCCCCTCCCCCACTCTTAGTTCTTTTGAAGACTAAAAATTGGTATCATAGCCTAGTTACCTTGAAGAAACCTAATAGCTTGGGTAGGAACCTTAAGGAAAACATGGAGGGTTTGTTGAAGCATAGAATGAAAATCAAAGAAGCTGAAATGGTCATTGAGAAGATGAATAATCAACTGAAATAGTCAAGAGATAAAAGACAAGAGCTTATTAAACAGATGAGCGAGAGTCAAGATAACAATGAGAAATTGTTTGAAAATGATGGATCTGACTCATCTAAAGCGGCTCTAGAAGCCATGACTATGGAGATTAAAAATTTGAAAAAGGATAAGAAAATTTTGAGAGAGATGGAAGCCCGAGAAATCAGAATGAGTGAAGAATTGGAAGCAAGGATATCTAAAGAAGATGCAAGGAAAGTTATAGAGGATGCCCTAAAAGACAAAGATGAAACCCTAAAGGCTAAAATGGATGATATTTTCAAATATGAACAAGAGGTTACTACATTGCATGAATATTTACATGAAACTAATGAAGAGTATCTGAGAAATTAGAATGAGAAAATAAAAGGAGAGTTGAAGACTTTCAATGATCTGCTGAAGAAATTCAAAGAGAGTAATGCAAAACTAGATGAATAACTGAGGTATCAAATAAGGAACAAAGAGACCACATGCATTGGATACATCGATAAGACTACTTTTGATGTTGGAAAATCTTCTAGAAGAAAGGAGATCAAGAAAGAAGAAAAGTCTCCACTAAAGGTAACACATAAAGTTTGTTAAGAAAGCCTACAAACCCGTGTGTTTCAATTGTCATAAGTAGGTCATACAACCTATCATTGTAGATCTATAACTAGTAGTAGATCTAAAATATTTTATGGTTACTATTACAAATGCAATAAATATGATTATAAAGCTTATGAGTGTGGGTCAACTGTCATCAATCAAAGGTCACCTATAAAATAGGAAAGCCCTTACCAAAGGGAGAGGAAATTTGATGTCACATGGTCAGTTTGTGGTAACTATGGACACATGGCTAGATGAATTGTAGCATAAGGACTAGAAAAGGTAATGTTGGAACATGGAGAACAACTGGTATGGCATAATTTCATTATCACAAGATTGAAAATCTAGTAATGAATTGCAGGTTAAGGAACCAATTGGTAAACCAGTCAAGAAATCAAAGTGGAAAGAATATCGTAAATGTAGAAGAAGTCAAGAAAGAGATGAAAAAGACTTGGAAGAAGGAGGAAGATAGTAAGACATCAGAGGAATCCACATCTTCATCAGGTGTGGACAATTCATCATCAAATTAAGCCTTCATGTGGCTTAGAGGGAGAAAGTATTATTGAATCCATATTTCAGATCCCCTATAGGTGTGTGGTAATTTTTATCACCATATTAAGATGCAATAAATACTTTTGGATTGTATTGTAAAGTTTTGAAAAATTATATGATGATTTGATCATCGGTAATGAGTTTTTGGATCAATTAATGAAAATGTTAACTCTATTGGTAAGTGCATTTAAGGCATGCATGCGAAGGTTGATAAAATTTTATTTCCATATTTCATTCTTAGCTTGTGCATTTTGAAAGAAGTGTTGGAATGAAAGAAGCATTGTTTGAGTTATTTTCTAAGATCCAAGAGATAAAGAGAGATTATTTGTGTTGATCTAGATGAGCAAATCAGTCCAGTGCTATCGTGTTCTTCACGGAGAAGCCTAGTTTTGAACTGTTTAATGTATTTATCTATTATCTACTTGTTGGAAAGTGGCACATCCAGGAGTCATCAGGAACACATTAAGGTTTTCATTTATGGAAAAAAAAAATTTATGGATGATCGCTTGGTGTGAAACACAGTTTTGGGATTAAGGCTTGCAAATTAAGTCCAGAAATTAGGTTTGCAAGGTACATGCATATAGTTTGGGTCAGTGAGCACAATATATGGTGAATGAAGATATGAAAGCTTAAGGGAAGATATATTGTGATATGTATGACCTT
>MU226166.1:1894945-1956314 GCA_018584345.1 Thuja plicata
TGTGTGTGTGTAAATAGGGGAGAGACTAAAATGTAATATATGAATAATGATGTGGGGTAGCAATTCAATGTATTGCTAAATTGTATTGTTGAGATAGTGGAGAAGGTAATATTGTTCTCTTTCTAGCCCCAAATTTGACAAAGGAAAGATCTACTTTGATCAACCATAAGAAAATGATTAATGCACAAATGCATCAATCAATAGAAAATAAGAAGAAAGAAGAAAGCCTTACAATCCCGAATAAGGGATGAAGAATATGCAATGGGATTTATTGAAACCTTAATTGAAATGAATGGAAGAAAAGTACTAACCTCAAAATATAGCAAATTGGAAATGCCTTTTTCCTAATGTTTGTGTTGAGTTTCAGGAAAATCTACAACTGGATCTGGAACATAAATATAGAGATGGACAAAACCTATAAATATTTTCCTTTTTTTAGTCAAGTTGACCTTGATCTTTTTGCAGGGGTGCAATCGTACCCCATAATGTTGACCTTGACTTGCACTGCTCCGATGGAAATTATGTTTGCAGATCCAAGGAGTTGGCCGAAAAGGGTATCCAAATCTATTCCTAAATTCACTTCCTATACCTGTACTTGCAAGAAAAATGGTTTTTTTTGTTGGGGAGGGGTTTTCCTTGGTTAAACCTCAGTTTTGGAATTAACCTTAAAGTATATAATTGAAATTGCATAAATAAACAAAGCAAATAAAGAAATTCACCTTGCTTGTATAGAAATCCTTGTGGCAGATTCGAATCCGTGGATCCACAAGTATGTATGCACCAAATGAAAGTAGAATATAGAATGTAGGATTTAGGATGTCTCAAATACATTTCTTTTTGATCTTCAACACCAATCTTGAATGGATCTTGGAATAAGAAGAGGCTTGCATGGACATGGATCGATAAATCTTCAACAAGAGGGCTCCATAGAGCTTGAATCCTTCAATGGCTACCAATGGATCTCCTTGATGAATTGAATTCTTGAATGTTTGAGAGTATATTCTTTCTTCAATAGATCATGCATAGATTTTGGATGGATGGAATTTCTTCTTATGCTTCAAGTCTCAGAGTCTTAGATTGTTACAGAAAATGAGAGGAGAAGGCTTCCTTATATGTGAATCTAGGGAACAATATTCTAGAGAGGCCTACATAGGAGAATTAAATTCCATATAGACCTATAACCCTTGAATTGTACCTATATTAAATATAATTTCAAGGGTCACTACCTCGAAGAATGAAACAGCTAACCTGAAAGCGGGAATTAAATCTTTCCGAAGCCCGACATCCAGAAACCCCAGAAACATGAAATCTAGAACCTGGATCAGGGTCGAGGTTAACTTGCACATAGGTCAGGGTCAAATTCATCCTTGACCTGGGTCAAGGTCGAGGATGACCTTGACCCAAAAGGTCGACCTTGACCCTGAGGTCAAGAATCTCAGGTTTGCAGTTCAAGATGCCAAAAACATGCCGGAGAGAAGTGAAAGGGGGGGAAGAACAGGGTAAAACCTAGATCCAAGTCAGAGACACATTCAAGGTTCTTGAAATGACCCCAAATCACTTAAATGGAAGTGCTTCCATTTTTTGACTATACATTTAGCCCCCACTTTAGCAAGAGTATGGACTCGATGCAAACAATTGGTAAAGGATATCATAGAGAAAGGATAATCTTATAGAAATAAAAAGGGACAAAGGAATCCTCAAGTCCCTAAGGACTTAAGTATTTATAAACCCTAATATCATGATAAGAGAGACATCACTAGTCAAATATAAAAATAGAGAGGGTGTGATTATCTCACCCAATGAGAACCTATGTCCCATTGTCAATCACACAAGGAAAAAGTGTAACTAGAAAGATGGAGTTGAACCGCCTAGTGATTATGGCTACTCACTAGTCAACCTATCAATTTTTTAATCTTAGGAATATTCTACTCCAAAAGAGAAAAGACAAAACATAAGGAGATGTAGTCTTAAGGAAACCTTCTGACCTTAAGGGATCAAAATATTGTAAATTGAAACTAGAGGGATTAAGAGATCCTATAAGGTAAAAATCCATGCTTTAGTCTCTAATCCATAACGGGAAATAGTGTTAATTTTGAAAATATTTTGAGAGTGCATGTGTGCAAAAAGTGAGTAGAGCATATGCCCCCATGTTAAAGCCATTGCTAACACTTTAACAGGAGCAATGACTTTAACGAAAACATAAACAACTCCACTGATTATGTTTCCACTATGAGATGCCCCCAAGTGAGGACAAATAAAGGGAAATACCACATAAACATACAAAGAAAACATAATGGATCTACCTACCGTGGGGTCAGTATGAATATAAGATAATATGTATATATAGATATGATATTATTGCAAATGAATTGACATCATTCCCCAAAGAAAGTAGAACTACAATCATAATGGAGGAAATAAAATGCAAGAGTTACAAAGAAGAATCTTTTCAGACCATGACATGGAGACCAAAAAGAATCAGTGCTACCATGTCACAAATCCAAGAGGACTACACAAGGAAAACATTTACAAACAATAGCACAGGTACAACATAACATGAAAATAGCATATAGAAGAATAGAGATACATATAGAAGAATGGAACCACAGGTTTGATTGCTTTTTCACCAACAAAGTAAAAAGGGTCATATAAAACAATCTAACAAACATTTAGAAAATACAGTACGGGAGAAGCACAGTACAACATGCAAACACATAAAAGGCTAGCATGAAGAAGAAGTCAATCAAGAACATCACCTACTATCCCCATCTTGGTTTATATCATTTAGGGAAGGTGGGAAACTCGCAAGAGGGACTATATCCAACACAATAGGAATGATAGCCAGTTCCAATCAAGGATCCTCTTGAGAATCGCAATGTTCAATACTAGGTGTAATTATCAATTGTGTGGAAAGCATATGAGGTAAATCAATATCAAGATCAATAGTCTCATACTCATCATTAGCATCAATAGGATCATCCAGAGTATCTTCTTCATCAAGATTAATTGAAATAAAATCTAAGATGTGAATGGAATCATCATAATTATTCATCTTAACATCATTATTAACATTAAATTCCTCCAACACATCAGTCATAGGTAGGTCAAAAGAAGGTAAATAATTTTGAAGCATAGAAGCACGGGCCCTAGCGTGAGCTCGACGCTTCTTAAAATGCTCATTGGAAGATTTTTTTATGTTTTGTCTTATTTGAAATATGTTGAGAACTAGGAGGAACAACAATGGGTTCCTTTACATGTTCTATAGGACGATTAGTAGGATTCTTAATCAGCTACAAAGAACCACTAGGAATTTTATAAACAGAACTAAAAGAAATGGATAAAAGAGGTATGGAAGGTGTAGGAAAAATACCACGGTTAATATCTATTTGAGGCATGCTTAACTACATAATCTTGCAATGTTTATAGGCTTGATATGAGAGAAAAAGGTTATCAGGTTGGTGCAAGAGCACCTAGGCTATCATCAAAGCCCTAGTTAGTTTTTCCTTGTAAATGAATCTAGCCAGGTCAATATGTTTTTTCTTAGACCTTAGAAGGTCTTGTTTCTATGTGTGACTAGGTGAATTAGTGGTTAGTGCTAATTTCATTCTTATTTAGTTTACTTTGCTTTTAAGTGTTTAATCCTTAGAATAGGCCTAAATTTGGGAAATGGGGGACCGAAACCTATCCTAGACCTATGTAAGGTGAGAAAGATGCCTAAAGAGGCTATAATGATTTTAGTTCATTGATTTATATGGGTTTGAAGACCTGAACTTTAGTTTACATCATAAATGCAAAAGATGCTCAAAAGTTGTCATGACAACATTTGTAAATGTTGCATGCAACTTGACAACTTTGGATTCCCATCATTCCAGGAGTGGGAAATCAATGATAGTGCCCTAAAATGGTGGAGGAATAATATTATGATACTCCATGTCTCCTTTCCTGAGGTAGAATGATTGTAAGAAAGTTTTTGAAAGTGAATAGAGCAAGTGTTTTGAGATATAGAGTATAGTCTACTTGTTTGAATGATCTTAATGTTTTAGTGGATTGAAAAGATTTATCTGTTGGTAGATTCATGTGGTAGGAGAATATTCAAGACTTTTTATTTCATTGAGAAAGTAGATTAGTGTTGATTTGGTATCCTTAGGAAATTGTTTAAGTTTTAGGGAGTCTGTTTGTCCAATTCAGTGTAGTTTTGGTTTTATGGCTCCCCCGTGAAATCAAACCATGGGAAACTTAAAAGGTTGGATGAATGAGTTAGGGGAGCCTTTGTAAAGTGTGAATATTCAAGTAGGATATCAAAGGAAAGGATTTTATATTTTTATAGCTATGCCCTAGGCGAGCTAGGACTGTCCAGTTAGGTGTATGGCAGAGGAAAAGATGAATGCAGAGACAAGGGTGTCTATGAGAGTTATGAACCAAGTGTGGTCTCAAATTATTTAGGGTCTTATAGATCCCTGGTTATGAGTTTAGAGATCATCCAATCCAATTGGATAGATTTTTCCATAGAAGTCAGTGGACTTCTTGTGAAGAGACAAAATAGGCTTAATAGCCCTACAATTCAAGACAAAGGTGTACAGAAGGCTTGGGGACCCTAGACCTTGAACATACTTTAGGTCTTCAAAAAGGGTATCAATATCCTAGATTAGTTTTTGGGGTTGTTTGGGAGATTTAGGAATAAATCTATGAAAACCCTATGGATAGGGCTCATTGGTCAATTAGGCCTAATAGGATCATTTTGAGGGAAGATTTGGAACTCGGCTAAATTGGGATTTAAGACCTATTCAAATGGGAATTTATGGATGAATAATGTATATACAAGTATTAGAAAAGACCCTTGTAGCATTTGTGGAGTTGGTATGAATGGTTTATGTTTGAAATCCTTCAAAGCAAATGAGAAGCATTGAGACAAAACTAGTGGTAGTTGTCCTTCAAGGTGAAACACAATAAGAGTAACTCTTGGAGAAGAGTTGGAATAGTCTTAGGCTTAGTGTCTTGATGCTATTGAGATCCTAGAAGAGTAATTGGGATCCTAAGTAGACTAGGTCAAGCATATTCTTGTCTAGAATATTGTGTAAGCACACCTTAGGGTTACTTCTATCAGATTGGTATCAGAGCATAGTTGATCATACTTGTGGTTAATGTTCCAACCAATAGAATCACTAGGACATTAAACAATGGTGACTAATGCTAAGTTAGCTAAGAAGGTATATGATCAAGAAGTGGCAAATAGGATACTCCAAGACAGGTTGGCTCAATTGGAGCAAAAGGTAGATGAAGTTGATGTGAAAGAAGATGAAGAAAAGGATAAGGTTGAAGAGAAAGGAAAGAATATTGTCATTGATGATGAAGTACCTGAAGTTGACCCTATCCTTACTAAGGACCCATTCATGAAAGCTTTAAAGGCTATGAGTGGAAAAGCACTAGAAGGAGTTCCAATCTTTAATAGAAAGATGGAGCTAGAGATAGTCCTTAACTGGATAGAGGGACTAGAAAACTATTTTGAGTGTGATGGAATCACTGAGGCTCAAAAGGTAAAGGTTGCAAAAGCTAGACTAAGAGGGTCTGCACTCACTTGGTGGAAATTCATCCAAGATGAGAGAGAGAGAAGGAAGGAAGGAGGCCCTTTGCTTCATGGAAGGCTATGGTTGCAAAAGTCAGAGATGCTTATATCCTTGAGGATTATGAAATCCAATTTCATAAGAGAACACAAGGTGTGAGACACAAGGAACTATATGTAAACTCCTATACTGAAGAGTTTCAGAGACTTTGCATGAGACTTAGAGTTGCAGAGGATGAGAAGGTTAAGGTAGAAAGATACCTTAATGGACTAAAGTGGACCATACAAGATGAGATGAGTCTTCTAACTCCAGACACCATTCAGAAGTGCCACCAAATTTCCATCAAAGTTGAAGAGAAGCTAAGAAAGAAACAAGACTCTAGTACTACCAGAGGAAGAGGTGGAGGGAGACACACTAGAGGACAAAGAGGTGGATATGGTGGAAGGAGTTTTGAACCAAAGAACCAAGGGGAGAATAAATTTGTTAAAAAGAAGGAGGGAAAATCCAACAAAGGGGGTTCAAACAAAGGAAGTAACTCTATTGGAAGAGGAAGAAATAACAACCAAGGTAGGGGTAACTACTTTTCTACTATGAAGTGTTACCACAACAACTAGATGGGACATCTTGTATTCAAATGTCTAGATAAGGGTTATAATTCTCAAGGAAATGATAAGAGGGTGAATTATGTCCAAGAAGAAACTAGTGGTGGAAACAAACACCCCGAGGTTCCCTTAGATTCAGAAGAAGATGAAAATCTTATGATGAGGAGAACTCTAATTAAGGAGCCATTAAAAGAAGAGCCTAGTCAGAGGAGGTCACTATTTATAGTGAAGTGTAAGATGATGGGAAAAGTGTGTATACTCATTATAGACTCATGGTCTACTGAAAATATAGTGTCACAAGAAGTAGTCAGCAAGTTGAAGATGACAAGCATACCCCACACCAATCCTTACAAAGTCACCTAGCTAAACAAAGGGTAACAGGTCCTTGTCAATGAGAAAGCTTGGGTGGAGTTTTCAATTGGGAGGTATAAGGAAAAAGTATTGTGTGATGTTCTAGCCATAGAAGCATGTCACATACTACTAGGTAGACCATGAAAATTCGACAGAAAGGCAATGCATGATGGAGAAAAGAACTCATACTCTTTCAAGAAGGACAATGTCACATTCAAAATCTAGTCACTAATAGAAGATATAGAGATGAAGTCATTTGGCCCCAATGTTCTCATGGTGAGTGAGAAGGAGTTCTTAGAAGACCTAGAAGAAGGAGAAGGATTTGGGTTTGCATTGGTGTTGAAGCCAAAAGAAGAGACTGCAGACAAGACAGTCAAGAAGATAGAGCTTCCAAAGGAAGTGCAAGAGCTACTGCAGAAGTATGAAGGCATAGTCAGTGATGGACAACCATCATCCATACCACCTAAGAGTTTAGTAAGCCACCAAATAGACCTAATCCCTAGATATGCCCTTCCCAAAAGGGCTATCTATAAGATGAATCCTCAACAAAATGAGGAGATAGCTAGGAATATTCAAGAACTACTAAGCCAAGGTCTGATTAGGAAGATAATTAGCCCTTGTGTAATCCCCACTGTCTTATCCCCTAAAAAGGGAGGAACATGGAGGTTATGTACTGATTCTAGAGAAATAAAAAAAATAACCATTAGGTATAGGTTCCCTATCCCTAGGATAGAAGACCTAATGGACTATCTATAGGATTTGAGAAATACAAATCCATAGAACGCCAAGAATAGCTGCATGCAAATAACTTGTTACAAGAGAGAAGCAGAAGGAGGAAAAAGAAGAACTCAAAAGTTACTCAAAATGTGAGAGAAAAATTATAATCTGAATTAATTGAAAAAAGAATTACAAGGTTCAACCTATAAAGGTGAACAAAACCCTAAAGCCTAAAAAAGCTAGGTTGCACATTAATAATTAATAAAAGAATTAATTATTAATGCACCTAAGAGAAAGCTTAAGCACTAAAGAGTAATAACTTAATTAATTAAATCAACATGATTTAATTAATAAGCAAACTAATGATTACTCTAACACCCCCCCTTAAGCTAAGCATAGGGGTAAGATAACCTAGCACAACTATGAAAGCAAGAAATGGGTCCCAACAACAAGGCCTGATCAGGTACCCAATACTAGGAAATCTCTGTAAACTGGAGACAAAGAAGAAAACCCAGTGGGAAAAAACCCTCTCCAAAAAGAGATAGAAAAATGCAAAAACGAAATGGCTCAAGAGACTCTCTCAAGACCATAAGTACAACTAGCTCCCCCATGAGAGAGGGATGAGACACCAAAGTCCCCCCAGAATGAAGAAACTCCTGTCACAATGGTAGATGCCTAATGTAGAATCCAAAATGAGATCCTAAAGAGGAAAATGATATTCCTCCCCTTGGGAAGAAACAGATCCAAAGGACAATGTTGAAGAAACCCTGTGAAGAGTGATAAACCAATCTATCTCAGGATGTGTGCCATGATCGGATGCTGAAGAATCTCTCTGTCTGAACTAAAAAAAATGATGCCAACTCCAAACTGATGTGGAGAATCCTGAAAAGCAACCACAGAATGCACGGATAATGGTGGGAAAATAGTGATAACCTGACTGTCAAGGTAGAGGAGATGAATGTCCTCAAAATAATCCTCCAAATCTATAGTATAAGACTCAACAAACAAGAAATATATGTCTGCAACATAAGAGTCCAACGTATCTATGTCTGGAAGATGTATGATTTCCTGCTGCACAGAATTAGGAGCAACAGGAGATGCTGATGAAGTCTCAATCTGAAGAGTGGGAACTATGAGACAAGCCTCTGATCCATTAGAACATGTAAGGGTGTCTAAATACTCAAGCTCCACTAAAGTATCATGATCAAAGGGTGTATTCTATCTCCAAGAAATGGGTATGAGACAATCTAAAGCAGGATCCTCTGGGAATGGAGAGAGATTAGGGTCTCCATAGATCTCCCAAAGACATGTCCAAAGTGGGTGAGGACAATCAATGTCCGATATAGCCAACATATTGTCATGATCAACACTAGACACTATAAGTTCTACTATGTGATCTCTAATAATATCCCATGCTAATTTTCCCTCTGAAGTGGCTGGTTCAGGTATGAGATTATACAAATAAGGAAATATATTAAGCCACCTACAATGTGTAAGTATACCATTTTCCCATGACTCATAATTACCTCGTTCCAAAATAACAACTGAAGGGTGAGTAGGAAAACCCATGATAACTCTTCTAAATGAAAAACAAACTGTGAAATCTGACCTAACTGCATTTGGATCAAAACCTGGTGCAAGGAGGAGAGAAACAGAAGCTGAAAATTTGACACTAAAAAGAGGTACTCAAATGGCCAAATATGCATACAAGACCAACATCATCATCTCCGGCTCAAAAAGAGATTTCTGACGATATTTCATTTTTTGAAAACAGACACCGTATGCAAAAGATATGGCCAAAACACTGAAGGTTGCCTTTTTCGAAGAAGGGTCAAAACTGTGTGACGATTTCGTGGACGTCAATTTTAAGCCTGAATGTTGACCTGCAAATGATGACATCATGCCTGCACATTCTCCACATTGTACCTTTCCAAAAGGTACGCACCTTTTCTTTCAAAAGTTTTTTTTAAAAAAAACTTTACAAAAGCTTTTTAGAAACTTTAGAAAAAGGTATATTTTTTATTTTTTTGAAAAAAAACTATGTAAAAAAACAAAATTTGTTTTTTTTTCTAATTTTGTTATTTTTAAAATTTTTTTGAATGTTTTTCACCTCGAAATTTGAGCCATACGACCTAGGAGAGAGAAATTTTTTTCCCAGAGGCTACTGTGGCTAAAAATAGCAAATTTTATATGAAAATTAACTCTCCCAGGCATTCTGAGCGCGATGGTGGTGTTCGTTTTAGCTCAAAGTGCTCCAGAAAAAAGTGTCTTCTAGAATGAAGAAGAAACCCTAGAAAAGATGTGGTTTTTGCCCTCGAATCACTGCTTCACAAACCCTAGACCAGGCAGCTACAGTGTGGCTCTGATACCATGTAGGATTTGAGAAATACAAATCCACAGAATGCCAAGAATACCTGCATGCAAATTACCTGTTACAAGAGAGAAGTAGAAGGAGGAAAAATCATAACTTAGAAGTTACTCAAAATGTGAGAGAAAAATTATAATCTGAATTAATTGAAAAAAGAATTACAAGGTTCAACCTATAAAGGTGAACAAAACCCTAAAGCCTAAAAAAGCTAGGTTGCACATTAATAATTAATAAAATAATTAATTATTAATGCACCCAAGAGAAAGCTTAAGCACTAAAGAGTAATAACTTAATTAATTAAATCAACATGATTTAATTAATAAGCAAACTAATGATTACTCTAACACTATCTAGGAGGAGCAAGGTATTTTACCAAGATAGACCTAAACAGTAGCTATCATCAAATTAGGGTGAATGAGGGAGATGAGTGGAAAACAGTCTTCAAGACCACAAAAGGACTGTATGAGTGGGTTGTAATTCCATTTGGGTTATCCAATTCCCTATCAACATTCATGAGGTTGATGAATGAAGTCCTTAAAGACTATATTGGAAAGTTTATGGTAGTCTACTTGGATGATATACTCGTCTATAGTAAGAAAAGAGAAGAACACCTTAGACATCCATAAATGGTTTGCAAGAAGATACATGAGGAGGAGCTAATGATAAACTTGGAGAAGTTTGAATTCATCAAGCAATAGCTAGTGAACCTTAGATTTGTGTTATCTCAAGGCAACCTAAAGATGGATCCTAGCAAAGTGGAGGGCATCATCAAATGGCCTACTCCAAGAACAAGCAGTGAGGTAAGAATTTTTCATGGCTTAGGATAGTACTATAGTAAGTTTATCAAACAATTTAGTACAATTTGTGCTCCTATGCTTGATACTATCAAGGGTGGGATGAAGACTAAATTTGTGTGGAATGAACAAGCTAGCTATGGCTTTGAGCTGTTGAAAAAAGAAGATTTCTACCCAACCAATTTTGGTTTTACCAAGCTTTGAGAAGCTATTTAGAGTGGAATGTGATGCCAACAATGTAGCCATTGGTGTTGTCTTGAGTCAAGAGGGAAGACCAGTGGCCTTCCACTCTAAGAAACTAAGTGAAGCTAAGAAGAAATATTCTTCTTATGAACTAGAGATGTATGCTCTGGTCCAATCACTGAGAGAGTGGAGGAATTATTTTCTTCCAAAAGAGTTCATAGTCTATTCAGAAAATCAAGCATTATGTTTCTTGAAGTCTCAAGATAAACTCAGTCACAAGCATATGAAGTGGGTTGAGTTGCTACAAGCTTACACCTTCAACATGAAACACAAGAAGGGGTTGCAGAATAAGGTATCAGATGCCTTAAGTAGAAGAGGCTTTACCATTCAATATATTAAACTATAGAGCATGGGGATAGATAACTTTAAAGACCTATATAGTGAAGATGAGGACTTTGCAGACATTTACAAGGTATGCCAAGAGTATAAAAATCACTTTCATAGTCCATTCTCTGAGTATACTTTACATAGTGGTCTATTGTTTAAAGGGAGTCAATTGTGTGTCCCTAGGGGGTCTATTAGGGAGAATCTAATCTAGGAGAAACACAATGGTGCACTTAGTGGCCATTTTGGTGTTAATAAGACACTAGAATTAGTTTAACGATTTTACTTTTGGCCCAAGATGAATTTGGATGTTAAGAGATATGTAAAAGGTTGTGTTATCTGTCATAAGGCAAAAGGTACATCTACTAATGTAGGCCTATACTAGCCTTTACCCATTCCAACCTAACCATGGGAATGTCTGAGTATGGATTTTATAGTGGGATTTCCCAAGACAAAATAGGGAATGGATAGCATTTATATCATTGTGGAGGGATTTAGAAAAATGGCACACTTTGTACCCTACAAGACAAAAAATGATGCAACTCAGATATCTTCCCTATTCTTCAAGGAGGTATTCACAATACATGGTTTTCAACAGAGCATTGTGTCTGACAGAGACACAAGTTTATGAGTCATTTTTGGAAGACTCTTTGGCAGAAGTTAGGAACCAACTTATCTTTTGCATCTGCATACAATCCTCAGTCTAATGGCCAAATAGAGGTAGTCAATAGGAGTCTTCAAAATATCCTAAGGTTTCTAACTAAGAAGTATTGTCAAACTTGGGACCAAGTCATTGGGAAATCAGAATATGCCTACAATGACACAGTGAGTAGGACTACTGGTAAGAGTCCTTTTGAAATAGTTTATGGCCTTCATCCTAAAGGCATCTATGAGCTCAGAGATTTGAAGGATGGAGAAAGGGGAAGTGGCTATGCTGATGACTTTGCACATTCTATGCAAGAAGTCCATGAGACAGTGAGGAAGAAACTCATTGAAAATACAAAGAAAATTAAGAGCAAAGTGGATGAGAGGAAAAGAGATGTCCAATTCAAAGTTGGGGATCTAGTTATGGTTCACCTAAACAATTCAAGATTACAAAAATGAAAAACACATAAGCTTCAGATGAGACAAATTGGCCCATGTGTCATATTGGTCAAATATGGAGCAAATGCCTACAAGGTGGAACTTCCAGAGGATATGGTTCTATTTCCAGTGTTTAATGTTACAGACCTGGTCTTATATAAAGGCCCAATCCCAGATATAGATCAAATTTTGACTGAAGTCATACAAGAGGTGGAAGAATTCAACTTGCCATCTGCACCAATCAAGAAGGAAGAAAACATACTAGATTCTAGCGTCTACAAGAAGACAAGGAAGAAGGAATAGCAAGAACACTTAGTGAAGTGGCATGGAAAAATAGATGCAATTTTAGTTTGGATAAAGGAAATAGACTTAAAAAATTTGGGCATTGACCTCAACTTACTCAATGCAACGGTGGGTTGAAGTCTTTTCATTTGGGGAGGATGGTGCAGGAGCACCTAGGCTATCCTCAAAGCCCTACTTAGTTTTATCTTGTAACTAACTCTAGCCAAGTCAAAATGTTTTTTCTTAGACCTTAGAAGGTCTTTTTGTTGTGTGTGACTAGGCGAATTAGTGGTTAGTGCTAATTTCATTCTAGTTTAGTTTAGTTTTCTTTTAAGTGTTTAGTCCTTAGAATATGCCTAAATTTGGGAAATGGGGTCTAAATGTTTCCTAGACCTATGTAAGGTGAGAAATATTCTTAAAGAGGCTTTAATGACATTAGTTCATCAATTTTTATGGGTTAGAGGCCCTAAAAGTTAGTTTGCATCATAAATGCGAAAGATGCTCAAAACTTGTCAAGATAACATTTGCAACTTTTGCAAATGTTGCATGCAACTCGACAACTTTGAACTCCCCTCATTCTAGGAGTGGGAAATAAATTCTAGTGTCCTAAAATGGTCGAGGAAGCATATTCTGATACTCCATGGCTCATTTCCCAAGGTAGAATGATTCTAAGCAAGTGTTTGAAAGTGAATAGAGGAAGTGTTCTAAGATACAGAGTATAGTCGACTTGTTTGAATTGTATTAATGTTTTAGTGGATTGAAAAGAATAATTTTATGGTAGATTCATGTGGTAGGAAAGTATTCAATAATTTTTATTTCAGTGAGAAACTAGATTAATTTTTATTTGGTAGCCTTACGAAATTGTTTAAGTTTTAGGGAGTCTGTTGGTCTAGCTCGGTGTAGTTTTGGTTTTATGGCTCCCCCATGAAATCCAACTGTGTGAAACTCAAAAGGTTGGAAGAATGAGCTAGGAGAGCCCTTTTATAGTGTGAATATTCAAGTAGGAGGTCAAAGGAATTAATTTTATATTTTTATAGACATGCCCTAGCCATGCTAGGACTTTTTGATTAGGTGTATGGTAGAGGAAAAGATGAATGTAGAGACAAGGGTGTGTATGAGAGTTCTGAACCAAGTCTGATCTCAAATTATTTAGGATCTTATTGATACCTGATTATGATTTTATATTTGATCCAATCCAATTGGATATATTTTTTCATAGAAGTCAGTGGAGTGCTTGTGAAGAGACAAAATAGGCCTAATAGCCCTACAATTCAGGATAGAGGTATACGGAAGGCTTGGGGATCCTAGACCTTGAAAATACTTTAGGTCTTCAAAAAGGTTATTAGGATCCTAGATCATTTTTTAGGGTTGTTTGAGAGATTTAGGAAGAAATCTAGAAAAACCCTTTGGATAGGGCTAATTGGTCAATTAGGCCTAATAGGGTCATTTTGAGTGAAGATTTGGAACTCGACTAATTTGGGATTAAAGACATATTCAAATGGGAATGTATGGATGCAGAATGTGTATACAAGTAGTAGAAATGACCCTTGTAGCATTTGTGGATTTGGTATTAAGGGTTTGTGTTTGTAATAATTCAAAGAAAATGAGAATCATTAAGATAAAACTATTGGTAGTTGTCCTTCAAGGTAAAAAACAAGAAGAGTAACTCTTGGAGAAGAGTAGGAATAGTCTTAGGCTTAGTGTATTGAGGCTTTTGAGATCCTAGAAGAGGAATTGGGATCCTAAGTAGACTAGGTCAAGCAAATTCTTGTCTAGAACATTGTGTAAGCACACCTTGGGGTTACTTTTATCACAGGTCGAGAAGGACATGAATTAGGTAATGAAGGAAAAAACAAGTCAAGGGTAGCACAATTTGTAGGCTTAGAAGGTTTATATAAACTATAATTAATAATCTTCACCTCTTCATCATGAATGAACTTAATACACTTATGGATTGGAGAAGAAATGGCATGCATGGCATTCAACTAAGGAAAATCAAGCTTAGCTTGAAATCGGTAAGAAGTAGGGACAACAATGAAGGTAGTGTCCACAACTTTACCATAAATTTCAACAGGAAAGTTAATAGAACCAAATGATGGGTAGAGAAAACCATTACAAGTTTGAATTCACACATCATATGTATCATAATATTCATATTGTAAATTCTTCATAAAAAAAATTTCTTCAATAATGACATTGTCTAAGGAAGTAGGATGAACAAGACAAGGAAGTTTAGGTATCTTATCAATCCTAGCATAAATGTAGAGGGGACCATCAGGAGCTTTAATGGTCTCAGAATCATCAAAGGTGATCAAGAGTTCCCTAGGTCTTTTATCCTTAGGTTGTTTTGAAGGTTTAGATTTGGGTTTGAGTTTAGGTTAAGGTGGAATTTGAAGTTGAGGTGGAGGTGAAGGATCTTGAATAATACGTTTAGATGAAACAATAGACTCCACATGGTTAACAATATGGTTGAGATCATCCATCTTTGAAGCATAAACAATATCCACAGAATATGGTTGAACAATGGTATTAGTATCATGTGTAGGAAAAGGATTCATATATATTTGAAGGTTTTGGTTAGGAGGAGAGAGAGATTTTTTCCCACTACCATCAAAATGATCATCATATAAAGCATTAGAATAAATTAAATCTTAAACTTTATATTTTAGAGAATAACAATTTTCAGTATCATGGCCATTATAATGACGGTATTGAAAAAAGGCTTTGGGATCAAAGGATTTTGATGCCATCGTAGTAGGAAGAAGAGGTCAAAAAGGAGGAAAATTAATCATATTAACAGGTAACAATTTACTCATAATAGAATGTAAAGAGGAGTAAATGTATGATTTAAATGAAAAGAAGTGGATGTAGAAGTGGCATTGTGGGATGCAACAACAACTTGATCATCAACTACATTTTCTTGTTTATTGATTTTGACATAGTTGTTAGGCTTCTAAAAAATTTTGTGATTAGGATGAACATAACTCTTATCAACTATAAAAGGAGCCATTGGATTTTTTTTCTCAAATTGACTCACTTGTAATTGATAATGATGAAGTGTTGCATAAATTTGTTGAAAAGAGGTAGATTCAGTAAGTAGAATCTTATCCCTAATATTATTTTGAAAATTTGAAATAAAAATATGTTGAATATCAATATCAGGAACATGATAAGAAATCCAAGCATACAAATTCTTAAATCTACCAATAAATTTAGAAAATTTCTCTTTAGTATTTTGTTTACAATCCATCAAATCAGTTAAGGACACTTGCAGACCAATGTTATTTTGGAACTGTTGAATAAAGGTAATATCAAGTTTTGGAAAAGAATCAATAGAATGAGGCAAAGAACAATACCATTGCAAGGCCTGATCATGAAAGGTTCTAGCAAACAACTTGGCTAAAACTTATGATCATGAGTATGGTCACTACAAAGGATTTGAATTATTTTCACATGAGTAACAGGATCTCCCTTACCAGTGTAATTCTCAAGGTGAGGCATATCAGCTTGCTAAGGGACATGAGCACAAAAAATGTCTAGGGATAAAGCACTACCCATGTCACATGTAGGAATACTAAACTTGGACTAAGTTAAGGATGCAAGTTGTTGTAAATCGGACATAGTTTGAGCCAAACTAATAATTATGGAATCATTACAATAAATAGGAGGTATAGAACCATTAGGAACACTAGGAAAAGTGTAGGAAGTAGCATGAATAGAAGACACAAAAGGTAGAACACTTGGAACCACATTTGGAAGAGGATTCAAAGAGGTAAAAGGAAAATTATGGTAAGAAGGTTGTGAGGTAGGTAAAGATACCGATGGAACACTCACATGAAGAGATGGAGCTGGAAGATTCAATGCTAAAGGATTGGAATATGTAAGAGATGTAGTCACTAAAGGAGGAGGATAAGTAGGATTACTATAACCAAAGAAGGTCCCAAACTAGTGACGAGAGGAGTAAATTCTAAATATTGAGCCTCTTGAGCTAAATGTTTACAATTTAAATGCACAAGATGAGTAATACCATGCAAGAGATTAACACCTTTATCACTATAACGAAGGACTTTCTTAAGAGCCTCTATAGCTTGAATAGAATCTTGATTATGGTTTTCTTGAATAAGCCAATTTCCCATTTTATCAAGTTCAGTTAATAGTTTTTAGAATTTTTCAAGAGGAACTCTTAAAGTATCATCTTCATAATGAGATGAGTGAGAAGATTTATGTAATAAAAGTAACCCCAAGGTGTGCTCACACAATACTTCTAGACAGGACCTAGCTTGTCCTAGTACACTTAGGATCCCAATTTTCCTTTAGGACCACACTAGTCTCAAGGCACTAAGCCTAATAATTCTCCTAAATATTCTCTAAGAGTTACAAATATTGTGTTTCACCTTGAAGGACATCCACCATTAGTCTTGTCTCACAATGCTTCTCATTGATTTTGAAGAATTCCAATCCAAAATCCTTCATACCAACTCCACACATGTTAAAAGGGCCTTGTAAACTATTTTTATGTTCATTCTACATCCATACATCCCAAATTCAATAGGTCTTCATTCCCAATTTATTCGAGTTCCAAACTTACACCCAAATTACCCTATTAGGCCTAAAACTCCAATTAGCCCTATCCAGAGGGTTTTTCAAGATTTACTCTTAAAACCTCCCCATAAACCCTAAAAAATATCAAGGATCCAAATACCCTTTTTAGAAACCTAAAATATTTTTAAGGTATAAGTTCCCCAAGCCTTCCATACACCTTTGTCCTGAAATGTAGGGCTATTAGGCCTATTTTGGCTCCTCACAAGCACTTCTCTGATTTCTATTGAAAACTCAATCCCAATGGATTGGGTGGGTTCTAAACTTGATGATAGGGACCTATGAGACCCTAAATACACTGAGACCACACTTGGTTCAGAACTCCCATGCACACCCTTGTCTCTGCATTCTTTTTTTCACTTGCCATACACCTAACCGGACTGTCCTAGCTCGCCTAGGGCATGGCTTTACAAAATGAAATATTCTGACCTCCTACCTACATATGTACATTGTAAAGAGGCTCCCCTAATACATTCATTCAACCTTTTTCATTTTCCATGGTTTTATTTCATGGGGGAGCCATAAAACCAAAAACTACCTAAACTGAACCAACAAACTACCTAGTTCTTAAACAATTTCCTACACCTATCAAATCAAATCTACACTATTAGAACACTAAATGAAAAAGTATTAGATAAGTCACTACTACATGAATCCACTTATATCAGTTAATTCAATCCATTAAAATAGAAATATCTTGCAAATGCATCGACTGTACTCTATTTCCAAAAACACTTGCTCTGTTGCTTCACAAAAGTTGCATACATTCACTCTACCTTGGGAAAAGATCCATAGAGTGTCTAAAGATGATTCCTCCATCATTTTAGGCCACTAAAATTCATTTCCCACTTCTAGAATGGTGGGAATCCAATGTTGTCGAGTTGCATGCAACATTTGCAAAAAGTTGCAAATGTTGTCATGACAACTTTTTGGCATCTTTTGCATTTATGTTACAAACTGTATTCTAGGGCCAATGACCCATTTAGTTTGATGAACTAACATAATTTATGCCTCCCTAAGAATATTACTACCCAAACATGGGTCTTGGAAACATTTAGACATCATTTCCGCAGATTAGCCAAAACTAAGGATTAAGCAACTAAAATCAACTAACCAGAACTAGGGTGAACTTAGTACTAACACTAATCCACCTAGTTACACATAAAAACTAGACCATCTAAGGCCTTAAGAAAACACACACTAACTTGGATAAGGTCAGTTATAAGCCAAAACATACTAGGGCTTAGAGGATATCCTAGGTGCTCCTGCACCATCCTCCCTAAGTGAAAGATTTCAATCCATCCTTGGATTCAGTAACTTAGGATCAATGCCCATATTTTTGAACTTTGACTCCTTTATCCATGTTGCATCTAAATTCACCTTTCCTTTCCATTTCACTAAGTTCTCTTTGTAATCCTTGGTTCTAGTCTTTTTGTAAATTCCTGATTCCAGTATGCAGTCAGCCTTCTTGACTGGTGTAGATGGAAAATGGAGTTCTTCTACCTCTTGGATGACTTCAATAGAGATTTGATCTAGATCAAGGATTGGTCCCTTGTATAGAACCAAGTCTGCAATGTTAAAGATAGGTGACAAGCCACTGTTCTCTGGTAACTCCACCTTGTAAGCATTTGCTCCATACTTGGCTAGTATAGTGTAGGGGCCAATTCTTCTCACCTGTAACTTGTGTGGGATTCATTTTTGTAGTCTAGCCTTGCTTATATGTACCATCACTAGATCCCCAACCTTGAATTGAACATCCCCTTTTCCTTCATCAACCTTACTGTTGATCTTCTCAATGTTGTCAATCAGTGTCTTCCTGACTGTATCATGAAATTATTGCATAGCATAGGCAAAGTCCTCAGCATATCCACTCCCTTTAACTCCATCCTTTAATTCTCAGAGTTCATAAATTCCTATAGAGTGTAGACCATAGTCAATTTCAAAAGGAATCTTACTAGTATTCTTGTTCACAGTGTCATTGTAAGCATATTCAGCTTGACCTATGAGTTGGTCCCATGTCTGACCATACTCCTTTGTTAAGCATCTCAGGAGAATACCAAGACTTCTATTGAATAACTCCGTTTGACCATCAGTCTAAGTATGGTATGCAGATCTAAAGGATAAGTTGGTGCCCAAATTTTGCTACAGAGTCTTCCAAAAGTGACTCATAAACTTGGTGTCTCTGTCTGACACAATGCTCAAGGGAAATCCATGTATTGTGACTACCTCTTTAAAGAAAAGAGAAGCTATTTGATTGGCATCATTGATTTTATTGCAGGGCACAAAGTGAGCCATTTTACTAAATCTTTCCACTATTACATAGACACTATCCATTCCCTATCTTGTCTTAGGCAATCCAACCACAAAGTCCATGCTCAAGCATTCCCATGATCTATTTGGGATAGGAAGTGGTTGGTATAGGCCAGAATTATAAGATGTTCCCTTGGCCTTGTGACACACAATACAAATCTCAACATATTTCCTAATATCAACATTCATCTTTGGCCAAAAGTAAAATCTCTGAACAAGTTCTTTTGTCTTACTAACTCCAAAATGACCACTCAATGAACCATTGTGTTTCTCTTTAATCAAATTCTCCCTTATAGACCCTCTAGGGAAACATAGTTCACTTCCTTTAAATAGTATATTACTTTGTAAAGTATATTCAGAATATTTACTATAAAAGTGGTTCTTATAGTCTTGACATACCTTATAGATGTTTGCAAAGTCTTCATCATCACCATATAGATCTTGGAAGTTGTCTATTCCCATGCTCTGCAGTAGTATCTCTTGGACAATAAGGGCTCTTCTTCTTAAGGCATCTGCAACCTTATTATGCAATCCCTTCTTGTGTTGATATTGAATGTGTATGCTTGCAGGTATTCAACCCACTTAATATTCTTATGACTCAATTTGTCTTGTGATTTCAAGAAGCTTAAGGCTTGGTTGTCTGAATAGACTATGAAATCCTTTGGAAGTAGGTAATGCCTCCATTTTCTCAGTCACTGGACCAGAGCATACATCTCTAGGTCATAATAAGAATATTTCTTCTTAGCTTCACTTAGTTTCTCAGAGTGGAAGGCCACTGGTCTTCCCTCTTGGCTCAAGACTACACCAATGACTACATTGCTGGCATCACATTCCACTGTAAATATTTTCACAGCTTGGAAAAACAAAAATTGTTTGGATTGCAATCTTCTTTTTAGTAGCTCAAAACCATGGTTAGCTTGATCTTTCCAAATAAACTTAGTCTTCATACCTCCTTTAATAGGGTCCAACATAGGAGCACAGATTGCACTAAATTGCTTAGTAAAATTTCTATAGTATTGTGCTAGGCCATGAAAAATTCTTACCTCAGTGCTTATTCTTGGAGTAGGCCAGTTTCATATGGCCTCCACTTTGCTAGGATCCATCTTTAAGTTACACTGAGATAGCACAAAACCAAGTTATACTAACTTTGTCTTGATGAACTCACACTTTTCTAATTTGATGATCAACTTCTCCTCCTGTAGCTTCTTAAAAACCAGTTCATGGTGTTTGAGGTGCTCTTCCCTTGTCTCATTATAGATGAGTATATCATCTAAGTAAACCACTACAAAATTTCCATTGTAATCTTTAAGTACCTCATTCATCAACCTCATGAATTGTGATTGGGAATTTGACAACCCAAATGGAATGACAAGCCACTCATATAGTCCTTTTGTAGTCTTGAAAGTTGTTTTCCACTCATCCCCTTCATTTACCCTTATTTGGTGACAACCACTCTTTAGGTCTATCTTTGTAAAGTACCTTGCTCCTCCTAGATAGTCCATTAGGTCTTCTATCCTAGGGATAGGGAACCTATGCCTAATGGTGATCCTATTGGTTTCTCTGGAGTCTATACATAACCTCAAAGTTCCTCCCTTTTTAGGTGCTAGGATAGTTTGCATGACACAAGGGATAATGCTCTTTCTTATAAGGCCTTGTTCTAGGAGCTCTTTGATTTGTCTAGAAATTTACTCATTTTGTTGAGGAGTTATTTTATAAGCTACCTTATTGGGTAGGGTAGCTCCTACTATTAGGTCTATCTTATGTCTTATATACCTCTCAATGGGTATAGCTTATGTTTTTCCATCACTCACTATTCCTTCATACTTCTCTATCATCTCTTCTACTTCTTTTGGTAGTTCTGTCCTCTTCTCTATTTTGTTTGCAACTTCCTTTGGCTTTAACACCAGTGCAAATCCAACTCCTTCTCCTTCTTCTAAAGTCTCTAGGAACTCTTTTTCACTCACCATGATAAAATTATGAAAACTAGTCTTCAATTCTGCATCCTCCAATAGTGACTGGATTTTATATGTCACGTTGTCCTTCTTTAAATAATATGAATTTTTCAGTTCATCATGCATGGCCAGTCTGTTTAATTTCCATGGCCTGCCTAGGAGAAAGTGGCATGCATCCATAGGTAAGACATCACATAAAACTTTATCCTTTTATCTCCCAATGGATAATTCTACCCAAGATTGCTCATTCACAAGGAAATGTTATCCTTTGTTTAGCCAAGTGACTTTGTAGGGACTGGTGTGGGGTATCCTTCTCATTTTAAACTTGTTGATTTCCTCCTATGACACTATGTTGTTAGTAGACCCTGAGTCTATGATGACTCTACACACTTTTCCCATAATCTTACACTTTACTCTGAACAATGATCTCCTTTGACTAAGTTTTGCCTTCACTGGCTCTTTGATTAAAGTTCTTATCATCATGATATTCTCTCCCTCCTCTAATTCTAATAGCACTTCATGGTTCTTGTTTCCACTTGTCTCCTCATGAAAAAATTTCACTCTTTTGTCACCTCCTTGAGAGGTATTTCCCTTCTCTGGACACCTATATGTTGAATTTCCTAATTGATTATAGTGATAACACTTCATATTGGCAAAATAGTTGCCTCTTCCTTAGTTACTGCCTCTTCCTCTATTGTTAGAGTTCCTTCCTCTACTTGAACTCCCTCTATTAAAGTTTCCTTCATGTTGTTCAGTGAGCTTAGTCTTTGCTTGAACTTTAGATTCATAGTTTCTTCCACCATAACCACCTCTTTGTCCTCTAGTATCTCTTCATCTACCCCTTCCTCTTAAGGTGTTGGAATCTTTTTTCTTCTTCAACTTGTCTTCCACCCTGATAGCAATTTGGTGGCATTTCTGAACTGTTTCAAGAGTCAAAAGACTCAAATCATCTTGAATGGTTCATTTAAGTCCAGTAAGGTACCTTTCTACCTTCACCTTCTCATCCTCTTATACTCTTGACCTCATACAAAGTCTCTAAAATTCTTTAGTGTATGAGTTTACATCTAAGTCCTTTTGTCTTAGACCTTGTCTTCTTTTGTGCAACTAGATTTCATAATCCTCAGGGATGTAATAATATCTGACTCTTGCTACCATAGCCTTCCATGAAGAAATGAGCCTTTTCCCTTCTTTCTCTCTCTCATCTTGGATGAATTTCCACCAAGTGAGAGAAGACCCTCTCAATCTAGCTTTTGCAACCTTTACCTTTTGAGCCTTAGTGATGCCATCACACTCAAAACGGTTTTCTAGTCCCTCTATCCAATCAAGGACTACCTCTTCTTCCATTTTTCCAATGCAAATGGGAACTACTTCCAATGATTTTCCATTCATAAGATTTAGGGCTTTTAGGAATGGTTCCTTGGCAAGGACAAGGTCAGCTTCAGGGACTTAATCTTTAATGGCAATGTCTTTGCCTTTCCCTTCAATTTTGTCCTTCACTTCATCTGCTTTCACATCAACTTCATCCACTTTTTGCACCAATTGAGCCAACCAATCTCAGAGTAGCTTATTCTCCTCCTCTTGTTCACCTACCTTCTTTTCCAACTCAGCATTAGTTACCATTGTTGAATCTCCAACTGATTCTTCTGGTTGAAGCATTAACCACAAGCCTGATCAAAAGAGGCTCTGATACCACTCTAATAGAAGTAACCCCAATGTGTGCTCACACAATACTTCTAGACAAGACCTAGCTTGTCCTAGTCCACTTAGGATCCCAATTTTCCTTTAGGACCACACTAGTCTCAAGGCACTGATCCTAAGACTTCTCCTAAATCTTCTCTAAGAGTTACAACTATTGTGTTTCACCTTGAAGGACATCCACCATTAGTCTTGTCTCATAATGCTTCTCAACAGTTTTGAAAAATTACAATCCAAAATCCTTCATACCAACTACACACATGTTTCAAGGGCCTTGTACACTCTTTGTATGTTCATTTTTCATCCATACATCCCAAATTCAATAGGTCTTCATTCCCATTTTAGTCGAGTTCCAAACTTACACCCAAATTACCCTATTAGGCCTAAAACACCAATTAGCCCTATCCAGAGAAATTTTCAAGATTTACTCTTAAACCTTCCACACAACTGCTAAATCCTATCAAGGATCTAGATACCCTTTTGAAAAACCTAAAATATTTTTAAGTTCTAAGGTCCCCAAGCCTTCGATACACCTCTGTCCTAAAATGTAGGGCTATTAGGCCTATTTTGGCTTTTCACAAGCACTTCTCTGAT
This sequence comes from Thuja plicata, assembly GCA_018584345.1. Lineage (NCBI taxonomy): Eukaryota > Viridiplantae > Streptophyta > Pinopsida > Cupressales > Cupressaceae > Thuja > Thuja plicata. The sequence continues at coordinate 1,918,421 of MU226166.1, forward strand.
TTCTATTGAAAAATCAATCCCAATGGATTGGGTGGGTTATAAAATCAATGATAGGGACCTATGAGACCCTAAAGACACTAATACCACACTTGTTTTAGGACTCCCATGCACACCCTTTTCTCTTCATTCTTGTTTTCACCTGCCATACACCTAACCGGACTGTCCTAGCTCACCCAAGGCATGGATTTAAAGATTGAAAATAGACTCTTATAACCTCCTACCTACATATTTACACTATATAGAGGCTCCCCTAACACATTCATTCAACCTTTTTCATTTCTCATGGTTGAATTTCATGGGGAGCCATAAAACCAAAAACTACCTAAACTGAACCAGCAGACTACCTAGTTCTTAAACAATTTTCTACACCTATCAAATCAACTCTAAAATATTATAATATTTAATGAAAAAGTATTAGATAAGTCACTAATACATTAATCCACACTTATATTAGTTAATTGAATCCATTAAAATACAAAGATCTTGCAAATATATCGACTGTACTCTGTTTCCAAAAACACTTGCTCTATTACTTCACAAAACTTGCATACATTCACTCTTCCTCAGGAAATAATCCATAGAGTGTCTAAAGATGCTTCCTCCACCATTTTAGGCTTCTAAAATTCTTTTCCCACTCCTAGAATGGTGGGAATCTAATGTTGTCAAGTTGCATGCAACATTTGCAAATAGTTGCAAATGTTGTCATGACAATTTTTTGGCATCTTTTGTATTTATGTTGAAAACTATATTCTAGGGCCTCTAACCCATTTAGTTCAATGAAATAACATAATTTATGCCTCCTTAATAATATTACTACCCACACATGGGTCTTGGACACATTTATACATCATTTCCCCACATTAGCCAAAACAAAGGATTAAGCAACTAAAAGAAACTAACCAAAAACTAGGGTGAACTTAGTACTAACACTAATCCACCTAGTCACACATAAAAACTAGACAATCTAAGGCCTTAAGAAAAAACACACTCACTTGGCTAAGTTTAGTTACAAGACAAAACATACTAGGGATTATAGGATAGCATAGGTGCTCTTGCACCATTATGCTTCATAGAAGGATTGGAATCACGAGTGATCAAATTTTACCAATTTATCAAGTGACATATTCCTCTCTTTGAATGTATGAGTTAGATGGTTATATTCTAGGTGGGATAAATTATGACAAGATTTAGAGATGAGGTCTCTCATGGGCCAGTCATGTGTATCTTAATCTCTTAACATCATTATAAAAAAATTAGATTCACCATCGATAGTTATTTTCTTTAAGACTTCATCATTTTCTAGCGGTATGTCATGATATACCACATCTTCTTTAGTAAAATTTGAGGTCTGGACTCCTAGGTTGACTACATAGTTCACATTTAGTTAAACTAGTTATAATTTTATTTATAGATGACATTAGAAACAATTATTCAAAATTAATTATGTAAGTAACAATCAAATCTCATGTACAAAGATCTATTGTGTGTGATTTATGTTGGGGTGGGCTAGTTATAAAATCATCTAATTGTAATTATTAAACTGTGTTATATTTCTTAAATTTGCTATAAAGATTTTTTTAATATAAATAATCAAAAAAATAAAATAATCATTAATAATAATACTAAAATATCATTATTGTTTAATACAATAATAAAGTTCATATTTGTCAATACTTATTTTACTCTCTTAAAAATATTTTTCTATCTGCATTCAAATATTCTTTAGTATTTTCCTTATACATTATAATTAATCTGTAAACTTTTAGTAAGAATATTAAATCTTAAATAATGTTTTTGATTTAAAAAGCAGCCAAAACTAGGGGCTGACCTGATGAGACATAACCAGCATGAGGAATGCTGACAACCAACAAGAAACATACACAGCAAACCCTCAGCCTATGCCAATTTTAAAAACCAAAAACCATGAAAGAAAATCAACAGGCCCTAGCTCCAACTTGTAACTGGTAACCAAACCGAAAGTCCTAACAAGCCCCGACCTCACCATGAGGTTGGTAACTAGCCTGTAATAATAAGTATCAGTAAAGTTAGCATTAACAGTAACAAACGGTAAACCGGCACTACCAAAACTTAAGTTTAACTGTAGCTCAAACAGGCCCACACTGCCCAACTGAAAAGTCCAGGCAAAAAAATTAAACTTAAACAATAGAAAAGGAAACTACTTGGGGTTACCTTCCCCACCATTCAAAAAGAGCTTAAGCCAGTCATCTGCAAGGAACTGGTATGAAGAATTTACTCATCCTTTCGCTCGCCTCCCGAAGAGTTCACTTTCTCCATATGAAGGAGTTGGAGCGTAGTTGTTGCCGCATACATGACGTTCACAAAAAAGTCCACGATCCTATTAAAAATTTCCCTAAGACTTTTGATTTCCTCCCTCATTTCCCTTAACTCCTCCTTAGGTTCAGAAAGTAAGAGGGGCAACTGAGGTCATTTAGTTTTATGGGGAGTGTCACTCGCAGCATCAGGCATTTTCTCATCTATATTTTTTGAGTCCTTCGAGAATCCCTTAGGATCTCTGTTATCATTGATAGCCTTGGTGTTATCCTTTTCCTCCTAGGTGAGGGGCTGGGAAGTTAGGAGCGGTGAGTTTGCATTCTTCTCCACAAAGAGCTTTTTCTTTGCAAGGTCAAAGGTGGGGAGACAAAAACTAGCAGAGACTTAAGAGTTGTGACTTTTCTCAATCCCATCCCCAATAGGGCCTTTCTTCTTTTTCTCCCTTTCTCTCTCCTAAACCTTAAGTTTCTTCCCCACTTTATCTTTCCCCCTGCTGACCTACTTAATTTCTTCTTCCTCCTTTGACTCTTCTTCCTCTTCATCCTCATTAGGGCACCTCTTTCTCATAGCTTTTTGCTTGTATCTAGTTTTGGTGGCAATTCTGTTAGATCTCTGCCTACTATCATTTTCCTCCTCCTCTCCTTCAGAATCAATGGTGATTTGGTCACCATCAATAGAGCCTATTTTATCCTTCTTGGAAGCAGGGATTTTGGAAGAAGTCGTGGGGTTAGAAAGAGTAACCTGCAGCTCATTAGGATTCGCAGGATACATCACAAAGTTATGAAGAGTAACAATCCTAGGTGAACAGAGGGCTAGATGGAAATTGTAAAGGCATAGCATTAAACCCTGACGGAGAATAGAATAATTCTACCTGGATTTCATTTTTTCTCTGACTTTTATAATAGATGCTTCCATCGAATGGAGCAGAAAAAAAGGAAAGGAGATGAAATCGTTGTACCTAAAGTGGTTAAAGAGTGAGAAATGGTAGTTATAACAGGTGCTAAAGTGGCCTTCTAGAGTGATATACTTCATCAAAATGAGGCACATTTCATTCCACAGGTCGGGCAGTGCCATTCTGTTGAAACCTCCCTGAAATCGTTTGGGAATCTCCATTCTTTTTAAGAATCTTTTCATATAGGTGTCATCTCTACTTTTGGTAATCTTCTTCCATTTTCTCCCCTCTGTGGAGAGACCCCTGGCCTGCGCAATAACCTCCTCATTAATCTCAAAATTAATGCCATTTATCGTGACTTTGCGCTCATCCCAAGTTTTTACCAATTGCAGAGAGACCAGTTCATCACTGCCACCCATATCCTAATTGAACATGTAGAAACCACCCTCCTTCAGGTAGTTGAGAATGCATGGATTTTTGATGAATTCATCCTCGTTCCTAGCGGGTTCCACCCACACCATGTCCCTGCCCATCTCTAAGTTGTATTCAGACAAGTCTTCATCCTTGGTCTCAACCGACATCCCACCTTTCACTCCTCTGTTGAGCACAAACCTCACCAGAATAGAGTAAGCAACCCAACAAATGTAGAAGGTTTTGCTCCAAATGAAAAACCAGGTGGTTTTATTGTCCTCCTTCTCGCAAAGTTGGCCCGTATAAATAACGTGGTTGGTCAGGATGAAAGAATAAAATTTGCAAGCTAAGAAATGATTATGCCATAAAGGCTTAATGTAACCATTAATCACATCAGTCATGTCAATATTCCCCTTGTGTGTGTCACGCTCCATGTCTTCTTTAAATTTGAAAAAGCTCATACTTTTTCTAAAAATGGCTTTGATAGCCCATCTTTTCAGCTGGCAATAATTAATTGAACTAAATCCCGTATCTCTTTTAAAATTTGAAATGATGCGGCACCTCGTGAACTTGCCCGCCACCTTTCTCGACCAATCAAAATCAATCTCGTAATTTAGCATTAAAATTACTTTCTTTTTCCACAAGGGAAATAACATGCTTGGCTAGAGAATTTAAATTTCTCCAGCATCTTAAGCCATTCTCAGCAAGAACCATGGTCACCAGCATGTCAGCCACCGCATTACCTTCTTGGTAAATGTGCTGAAGCTTGAAATCATAGATCCTGTGGAGCAGCGACCAGATGTCCTGCATCACACTTGCCAATATCCAGCTAGCAATAGAGTTGCCTTTAACTAGCTCAATCATAATTTTAGAATCACCTTCTATGATTAATCTTTTAATCCCAATATCAAATGCCACCTTTAAGCCGGAAAGGAGAGAAGACATCTCAGCCAAATTATTAGATTCCTTCCCTAGGTGGATCACATAGGACAAGATCATGTGACCCCTTTGATCTCTAAGAATACCTCCACCCACAGTAATACCATTGGAGGCAACGCCATCAAAGTTTAGCTTGGTTATGTTTTCCTCCAGGGGTGACCATTTAGTATTTAGTCTAGCCAAAATTTTGGAGTAGTCCGTCGCATAGAAAGAGGTGGGAAGAACCCATTCCTTAGCTATCATACACTCCATTCCCTTGGGGGGTAGGGGGGATTTTCCAGCGGCAAGTGTCTAGGTTTTCCTTCAGCAGATTCACAGCCAGCTACACCGTTCCTTCAACATTGTTGTCCTCCCCTCTAAAAATCTGATTGTTCCATTCCTTCCACTGACTCCAACAGACATATGGGGGTAATAGACGCCAAAGGATGTTGATGAGAGGGTGCTCAGCTATACAACCCCAGTTAGTGACAAATTGGTCTAAGTGCTCCAAAAAGACCCAGTCCAGCTGAAGTTTGCTCATGATTTTGGTCCACACCTAAAAAGCACAAGGGAAATGTATAAGAATATGATTTATAGTCTCAGTTTGCACTTTACAAAGAACACACCTGTTAACCAACTGGACTCCCCATTTCTAGAGGTTGTCCAATGTAAGGATTTTTCCATGAAGAGCAGTCCACCAGAAAAAGTTGATTTTTGGGATGAGCTGAGGAACCCATACCTTTCCCCAACTCATCTCATCGGCTATAACCTTAATGTTAGCAAGGTAAGTAGATTTCACCATAACCTCCCCAAATTTGCTGTGAAAACACACAGCCTTATCAACAACTTGAGAGATAGGGATCCTGATCTTAGCAATCAATTCCTGTAGCTCCAAAATGTAGGGTGGGACATGATCCTGGTCATGGTAAGCATTAGCAAGGGCTTTCCATTTCATATCTTGTGAAATGTAGTCACTGACTTTGTCACCAAAATTAGAAATCAGATGATCCCTAAGGAGACCAAGTTTGCTTCTACTGAGAGGTTTATCCCCCACCCACCAGTCCTCCCAAAAATGTATCTATGTGCCATCATCCAACACCCATTTTAAGCCTCTGAGGAGGTTACATTTACTTTTCACCATGAAGTTCCATGATTTAGAGCCACTGGGGTAGTTTTGACCCAGAGGAATTGGTCATTAAGGAAGTATTTGGCCTTTAGAATTTTACACCAACCAGAGTTTCCCCTAAAATGTTGCCAACCAAGTTTAGTAATCAACGCCTTATTAAGATCTTTGATCTTTCTCAGTCCTAGCCCTCTAACATTCTTAGGTTGGTAGAACGTATCCCAGCTAACAAGGTTCATTTTAGCCTTTTCCTCTATTCCAGACCATAGAAAGTTCCTTTGGATTTTTCCAATTTCTCCATTGTTTTGTGATTAATTTTAAAAAGAGAGAGGAAATAAACAGGTATTCCTTGAAGGGTCGCCAAAAGAAGTTGGAGCTTCCCCACATTACTGAGGACCTTACCTTTCCACCAAGCCAAATTTTTCTACATTTTTTCAAGGATGGAGTTACAGAAAGGGTCAAAGACTTCCTTCACTATGAGAGGGAGCCCGAGATAGGTGTCGGGAAGCATACCACCCTTACAGCCAATACATTCCATAATTTTCAACTGGGTTCAAGAAGTAAATTTTTCTTTTGCTATAATTAATCACCTAACCTGAAGCCTCTGCATAATAATTTAGCAAATATTTCCATTCTCTTGATTCTCTAATACAAGCTTTCCCAAATAGAAACGTGTCATCCACAAATTGTTGAATGACTTCTGGAGGAAGAGTGGATGTCGGTTTGAACACAACAATGTGTCTAGAAGCCTCCAGTCTCAATAAATTATGAGCCAACACCTCAGCCACAAGGAGGAACAAATAAGGGGATAGAAGGTCACCTTGGTGCAAGCCCCTTTCTAGATTAAAGGACCCACAGGGTGATCCATTTACAAGAACAGAAAATTTGACCATTTCTATCGCCTCCTTAATGATTCTTATGAAGTTAGGATGAAAGCCAAGCTTTTTTATCACCCCGTATAGGAAGTTCCAAATAACCTTATCATACACCTTAGAAATGTCTAGTTTCAGTGCCATGCTAGTATTTTTACCTCTATCCATTAAATGAAAGATTTCATGGGTAGTGATAACCACGTCTAGGATTTGCCTTCCCCGAACAAACCCCTTCTGGTTGGGATTAATAATTTTTCCCAGGAGAGGTTTAATCCTATTGGTGATGATTTTAGATAGGATTTTATAAACAATATTACAGAGACTTATAGGCTAGAAATCACTTAGTTCCTTGGGGTCTTGAATTTTAGGGACCAAAACAATGAAATTTTTATTAATTCTTTTGAGAATTTTTCCGGTTCTAAAAAAATCACGAGCAACATGAATAAGATCATATTTTATGACCTCCCAGAAGTGCTAGAAGAAAGCCAGGGGAAAGCCATCTGGACCGGGAGATTTGAAAGTGCCCATGGAGAAAATAGCAGTTTTGACTTTCTCTTCAGAGACTTCATGGGATAGTAGCATATCATTCTCTTCTCTAGTAATAGCAGTCAGGATAGCCTCTAGGAGATGAGAGCTATCAGAATCCACCCCCCTCTGCATCAGACTTCTAAAAATGTTATGAAATAAATCTGTAGCATGATTACCCATGTCTTCTTCCTCAGACATCTCCACCCCACTGGCAACTAGGGATTTAATTGTATTCCTTCTTTTGTAGATTGAAGTAGATCTATGGAAAAAAGCTGAGTTGAGGTCACCTTCCTTGAGCCATTGGATACAAGATCGTTGCTTCCATAAGATTTCCTCCCTCTTGAGGTTATCTTTCCATTTTTTCCTCCAGCCTTCCTCCAAAAAATAAATTACAAATAAGGATTTAACTCTAGTCTAGTAAGGATTCTAGTGGAAGTTATATGTCTATGGGATTCTACAAAAAGGCTATATGTCCCATATCAATAGTTTGTACAAAAAGGCTATGGGATTCTTTATCACAAGTCATCCAAAGTTTAGGCCATACCAAGAATATGGTAGCTAGGGATTTCAATAAAACATTCCATCTTTATGATAAGGTGGGGGCTATAATACCCTCTCAAAAGGTCACTCAGGATTTCAATAATTTTGTGTCTACGGATGGTTTATTTGATTGCATCCCCATTAATGGAAAAGTTACTGGGAAAAACTACTAGATAGATTTTTCCATATTGGAGTTCACTTGGATAGATTTTTCATTTATCCTAAATGGATTTTAGAAAAAGGTTACTAAAATACCTCAATTTTGGGCTACACTAGTTCAGACCACTTTTCCCTTCAATTATCCATTCCTCTCTACAAGTGCAATCAAGTCAAGACATACATTCAAGTTTAAGAGTATGTATTTTTCAGATCCGTCATTTTTTCCTTTGTTTAAATCTTGGTTTTTGCAGAAATCTTTTATTCTAGGATCTCAGATGTTCTAGTTAGAAATTAAATTCTAGTACATTAAAGGACAAATTAAGCATTGAAGTGTTTCTATTTTTAATCTAGTATTTTCTATCATAAGAAAGTGCCTCTTCAACAACTTGTAGATATAAATGAATATATTATTCATCATGAGATATGTTTGGATACTTATGAGATGTAAAAGAAGTTACCTATGTGTTAACTAGAGAAAAAATATATTGGAGGCAACATTCTAGAGAAATATAGCTTAGAGAAAGGGATAGGAATATTGAGTTCTTCCATATCTCTACCAAGATCAAAAGACATCAAAATTTAATTTCTCAAATTCAGAATTTTGGGGGTAAGCCAGTAATTGACGAGATTTCCATTCAACAAGAGCCAATTTTATTCTTTTAATTTTTTTTGTTTGCTGAAAAATTGAAAAATGATGATTCTCAATCTACTCTATGAGATAGCATTCCTCATCTTCTCTCAAACCAGGATTATGACAATTTACTTAATCAGTTTTCTTTAGATGAAGTTAGGAAGGTAGTTTTTTCAATGATCTAAGATAAGGCTACAGGTCCAGATGGTTTTACTCCTCTTTTCTTCTATAAGCATTGGGACTTTATTGTACAAGACATATTATATACTATAGAGGATTCAAGGATAAATTCCACTATGATTAGGAAATTCAATGTGACTAACATTGGTCTTCTCCCTAAGCGTGCTCTGCCTAAATCATTTTTGGAATTAAGACCAATATCCTTGTGCAACACAGTTTACAAGATTTTGGATAAAGCAATCGCTCTTTATTTGGCCAAGATTATTCCATCTATTATCTCTTATCAGTTAGGTGGCTTTGCTCTAGGTAAATAAATAAAGGAAGGATCTTTTATTTCTCATGAGGTAATGCATTCTATTCATTCTAATCAACTTCCTTATATTATAATCAAACTAGATATGTTGAATGCCTACAACCGTCTATGATGGGATTTTCTAAACCAAGCTCTTCAACGTTTGCATTTTAGCAAAAAGTGGTGTAAGTGGATCATGGCTTGTATATATGGTGTGAAATTCTTTGTCCTTGTAAATGGAATCCCATATGGTTTTTTTCTCTTCATCTAGGGGTTTTAGACAAGGATATCCATTATCTCTCTTTTTTTGTTATTATAATGGTTGGGGGACTAAGTAGACTAATTGTCAAACATAATCAATTGTCTCTTCATCAGGGTATATCTATTCCAAACACTTTGGTGTGCATCACACACACTCTTTTTGTAGATAAAACTATCTTATATGGTCATCTCACAATGAATGAACCCCAAACTCTTCAATATTCCTTCAATTAATACTGTATGATATTTGGTGAAGGAATATACCAATCTATTTATCCAAAATTTTCTTCTTCAATATCTCACAAAAACTAAATACTTCCATTCAGCATTTCCTAGGCTTTAAAGACAACGCTCTACTCTACAAATACTTGGTCATACCCTTATTACAAGGTTCTAATAGAACTTTGTATTGGTCTTCAATTATCTGTTCGATTTATAAAATAATTTTGTAATGGAAATCTTTGTGGTTATCCTTGGCAGGAAAAGTTATTCTTATCAAGGCAGTTCTATCTTCATTTTCCAACTATATTTTCTCTATGCTAGAAGCACTTGCAAGAATTGTGGATTAAGTAGTTAAACTTCTGAGAAATTTTCTTTGGTAAGGTAGTATGAATGAAAAGCAAAATAATCCATTAATTCCATGAAATAATATCTGCAAATTTAAAATCAAAGGGCGTTTAGGAATTCATGATTTGTCTAGTAGAAACCTTAGCTTGGGTTCTAAGTTAACATGGAAATTATACTCAAATCATTCCACTTTGTGTGTTAAAATATTTAGGTAAAAATATAAGGATTTTGATGCTCTTGAAATTATACTATGCTTAATCGTCCAAACTAATCTTGCATGTCAAAATTTATTATTTAGTGTATGGAAGTGATAGTCCCCTATTTTGTTGGGTTATAAATTATGGTGGTAAAGAAATATTTTGGAAAGACTCTTGGAACGCATATCCTTCAAGTTTTGGTAATTTGAATATTCTCCAAGATAAGTAGGCTCTTCAACAAGTATGGCCTGTTAAGGTGGGTGATTATTTCCTTACTAAGAATGCTTGTAATACTATTATTTGGAAGGACTTTTCTAGTCTTCCTTTTCAACAAAACTGGAAAAAGGAATATGTATAATTTTTATTTTTAAAATAATAATTTGGACTCCAAGTAAATTTAGTGAGTATCTAATGAAAATGGGTTATCCATCTTTGAGAAATATCAATACCTTAATTAGACCCAAAGTTTCTTTTTTTTGTTTGCATGAAGTTGGCTTACCTAAGGCAAGTGTATTCTCATGGTTGGCTTTAAAGGATAGGGTTCTTTCAACTATAAGGTTGGAGAGATTAGGTATATCTTAGGTGTTTTCTTGTATTTTATGCAATCAAAATGATGAGACTATATATTGTTGAGATATTGTTGAGATTGTGCATAGATGTAATGGTATTAATGTGTTTTCATTAATGTCAATGTTGAGGTTTAGGAATACCACCCCAACTAAGGCATTAGGGCTTAAGAGTATTCTATCCTAACAATGGAAACCTTCTCAATTTTTGAGTGGACTTTGATTAAGGAGTCTCCAAATTCTAGGCCGGTTCCTATTGGATTTGGGTATCAATAATCTACTGATTTCTCCTAATTTTTTGGAAGAAAAGGGAGAAATTCTAACTAAAACTAAATGAATAAAACTTGAGAGGGTGATACACCAAAATAAGATTAAGATTTCTCAAAGGTTCAAACTAACATTCACTTGACATACCCTAATGATTTTTGCAAAATCATTCACTATCAAATACATAGGCTAACCTGAAAGTCATGCTACTAGGGATTTCACCACAAATAGTAATACTCCTGTCAACAGACATGTAGATTCTAGAAAAGGTTATATTCTGCAATCTAGAATAGGAATCAATACAGTTCACTAATCTATGTTATAGCTATACTAGACTTGATTGCAGAAAATTGAATAGGATTGATAACAAAAGATCATAACAAGATGTATGAGAAATGGGCCATCTTTTTCTTATCAAATTCTGTGGGCAGTTACATGAATGAATTTCAGAATAATGGAAAGGAATACATGAATCCTCTTGCACAAAATTGATACTCAACATGAACTAAATGGGTACAAAATGCATAAAAAAGGCTATAGCAACAAAATAGTTCACTAAACGCTCTTCTCTCCAAATTCTGAACCCCTACTAATGAAGAAAGAGCTCATCTATATAGCTCATTAAGCCAATTTCAAAAATCACTCCTCCCTCCAAAAAACCCTCAAAAATAGCAAGTTACTAATCTTAACCTGGCTTAATTAGTAACCACATTTAAGCCCTGGATCTAGCCCCTAAAGTTTGTGTATGAAAGACTTACATCCTTCTACATAATTTACTAACTTATTACAAAATACATTACAAGCCCATCAAAACTAACCTAAAATTCATAAACCCCATTACATACATAACCTAACTCACAACATAACCTGATACCATGGCATAAAAAACCCTAACTCCAAACCGACACCATAGTCAACAACCCTAACTCCATATGCAATAAACTTGATCCACAGTCAAACTCATAACTAAACTTGAATACAACTCATGATTGATATGACCCAACTCACTATGAAATATCTCTATCTGTTGTGGCACTTAAGGTACTATCATGGCACTACTTGGGGAATTTCGAGGCACTGCAACTTATAGGGCATTGAATTTCTTTATCAGTGGACTTGAAAATTTTGTAAAATACTGCATTATGTTTTTGCATCTCATTTGCATTTGGTTCTGGAGGTAAAGTTTAGGGTTTTCTACTGTGCCTCCATGCTTGCAGTTTGAATCTAGAACTTGATGCCATGATGTAGGTGCTGTATCTACAACTTGGACAAGCTAAGAAGCTCGGGCTTCTTGCTATGAAATTGGGCTTTTCATGAGTTACAACCCTGTATGCCATAAATTATGGTGTTTTCTCTATGGATTTATTTTGAAGAACGCTAGACTTTTGGGTCTCTTTGTATTGCACTTGTAAAGATGGAGAGCTCGGGCTCTATGTAGACTTTGAGTCTTGACCATGGCTTTCACTGTATGGTGACACATGGTGCCTATTTGTAACTTAAAGAGCTCGGGCTCTTGGTGCAACTTCTATAGCTTCTTCTGAATATTAAGCCATGACATATGGCACCTCCTCTGTAGTGTTAACTCGGCCTCTCCATGCTTGAACTGGTCTAATAACTTGGGTTTGAGATCTTGGGATGTCAATACATGTTGAGCTTTTCTTTTTACTTTGAGTTAAACCACTATAATCTTGGACTAAGTCCGAGCTGTGGTTGAAAGATGTGGAGTTATTAAACACTAAAGTCTTAGTGAAGATGAAGACTTGAACCTGGAGACCTAAGACTTGATAGGCAACCAACTGACAAAAAACATACAATAAGGCAATGCATGGGACCCCTACTCCATACTTTTATCATGCTTTCTATTCAGCAAATGTACTCTTTGATTGACATGAAATATGAAATATGAAAGGACACTTGTATACTACATTCAGTTTGAATGCAAAATGTAATAATTAGTTATAAATTCAAAAATTTTGAAATGTGATCAATACTTACAGTACAATAATGAAATCAGATAATAAATGCAATAATGAAATGTTAATCAACAATACCTGAAAGATAGTGTCAATTGGACACTTAAAATGCAATATTTTCCTATTTGTGTTTATTTTTCTGTACACTATAATTTTGGGTAACATTGAAACATATTCCTATTGTTTTTTATTGCAGGGAAAAATAGGTTTTGAAAGGGGACCCGAAACCCCTTACAAGATAGAATAAAAGTTTAAACATTGAAGTGCTCCAAAAGAGACAGGATTGGAAACCAGTACGCTAAAGCCAAAATGAATGACAGAAAACTAAAAATAAAAATAAAAGCTAGAGACCAGAAAAAAAATAGACCACCAAAACTAGAAACCAGAGCCCTAGACAAGCTCCTTACAAGCCTCGTCAGTTTCCTACTCCACTTCAGATATGTTTTTATCGCTGCATTGAACTCTGAGAGTTCCTGGATCCTATCATGAATTTTCTTCCTTCTTGTTGATATAGTGCATTTTTCGGGGCCATCATCTTCTAGGTTCTCTATGATATCCTCTATTTTTTTACTGGGGGATCCAGTATCCAGCTCAACCTTAATGGTCAGGAAACAATCAATGGCCGAACCCATAAATTTGTTGTAGTCTTGCATGTGTTTTTTCATATTATTCTCCATGGTTTCCATTCTAGCTTGTAACTACTGCACATTTTTATCCTCATCATTAGTAACCTTGTCCACCATAGTTTTAGGGCCAGACTCTAGTAGAGGTTGCAGAGAGTCCACCTTAGCAACAATAGAATGGTGCTTAAGGTTTAAATTCTTGATCTCATGTAACACCCATTTAATTAACTAGAAGGAGTACATGGAAGCAACTTTGGCCGTTTGGAGAACCCCAAAGGGGGATCGATCTTATCATCCATGTCTTCCCTCAGTAGTTGAACATTCCTTTCTTGTAGGTCCACCATTTTGATGAAAGGGATGTTCTGAGAATCACCAAGGGTATTTTTTGTCTCCCTCTCTGGTAAAGTCGACTCCTTGGTAGGGGAAGTATTCTCCACCTCTGTTCCATCCTTCTGAGTGTCCTGACAAGTTGACTCCTTGGCAGGGGAAGTATTCTCCACCTTCGTCGTATCCTTCTGAGTGTCCTGACCACAATCCATAACTACTTCAAGTTTCAGAGATATAGGCACGTCGTGGTCTTTAGAACTGTCATGCTCAACTAGAATTGGCACTTTTAGACCTCCCACATCCTCCTTCTTATTCTCTTTGTTCTTCCTGCTACCCGAGGTTTTTCCCTTGTCCATAGAGCCCGTAACCTCTTCATCCGTATTATCATTCTCCACCGAAGCTGAATTAGAGACCAAGGAAGAAGAGTAACTATCTTCCTCAGTGGAATCACCCATATAACATATTCCTATTGTTGGAGATAGTGTTCCTGGTTAGTTAAGTGAGATGATTTTTGTGGTACAACCACTGTATTGAATATCATATATTGTGAAGCTGGTAATGTGTTTGGGGATGTCTTCACTTGATTTAGTTCAAGTAGAAGAGGATTGCATGATGATTTGAGTGAGTTGTGATGGATTTATCAGAAACTTCTATTTTGGTTATTCTATCAGAGACAATGTTTTAGTATCTAGATTGGTGTGGACCGGTTTGAAAAAAATCTTTGTTGTTAACCTAGTGGTGAGTTCAGGATATGGATTTGTTTCCTCGACTCAAGTGGTTTGTGATTTGGATGATGGAAAGATATTTTTCTTTTATGACAGGGGTTATAGTTCAGTGTTCATGATGATTAGTGCAGACATGAGCTTGATTCATGAGATAGAGATGTTCCTATTAATGTCACAGTGTTTATGTTTCTTGTCAATTTTTCTTGATCATGTACTATTCATTTTGGTGGATCGCATTGGGTTATGCGATAAAAATTGGAGAATCCTCATGTAACATGTTGTTTTTCTTATTGTCCTTGGATGACTTGGTGGTGTAGCATATTACGATGGATCATGGCATGATTTATGAATCTAGAACATGTTCGAAGTTCTTGTTATGAATCATTTCTATGTCTTAGCCAATATTCAATACATCACATTGAGTATTGAGTTGTAATGAATTAATATTTTGTAATTAGGTCCCTAGCAGACCTAGTTGAGATAAATTAATGTAATGTGTAAATATGTAATCATTTTATAATTGTGAAGTGTGTATTGGATCAAAGATACTAATGAGAAGAGATATGAGTGGAATTTATAATTGATGTACTTAATTGGAACTCTTTTGGCATATAATAGATTTTTTCTGTCAGTTTGTGAGCTTGGACAGTATCTCCTCTAAATTTTTAAATTAGAAATTTTTGTAAGACAGTGAACCTTCCTTGGAATTGAGATCCTTGTTGTATTTGAGAAGTGAGCTCTAGGAAGTGTGCCTAAATGTATGTGCATTACCCTTTGTAATACTCCTAATAGGGTATAGTGTTTCTAAGAGATTACATGAACATATTGTGTGTTTGATCCCCAACATGGTTTTTCCCCTAACATGGTTTCCACATCAAAAATCTTTGTTTTATATGTTGAGTACTATGTTATATTATTGCATTTATATTTTTGAGATTAAGTGGTAATTTGGTTAAAGGGATTGAGTTTTGGTCACAAATGATTCACCCCCTCTTAGTTATGTATGATACATTTATCTTAACAATTGGTATCAGAGCTAGTATCCTCTTTTGGAAGCTTAGCCACTTGAGGAGATCTGAGATGTTGACCTTTAAGGAGGATAGTCTGAGATTTGATGGAACAAACTATACCATATGGAAGGACTAGATAATTACACACTTGAGATGTCTTATTGAATACCATTGGGAAGTTACAAAGAAATATTACAAGCCTCCTACTGATATTGCTACTTTGACTATTGATGAAAATAAAATAATTCGAGTGTAATATGTTAGAAAAAGAATCTTTGAAGAGTGTCATCTTATATGTTGAATATACAAACATTATAGGATTGGAAACTACACATGAAGTATGGACAAAGTTGAAGGCATTATATGAAGGAGATGAATTTGTGAAGCAAGCCAAACTACAAAGTCAGAAAGAAAAATATGAGTCATTGAGAATGAGAGAAGATGAGAAAATTACTAATGTGAATAAGATCATCAAACATATTTATGGAATAAGATGCACTAGTGGAACCTCTTAAGAAGATAAAATTGTTTCTAAGATCCTGAGATCCTTGCCTCCTATCTACAATCATAAGTATTCTATTATTCAAGATATTAGAACCATGACAAAAGTCACAAAACATACATAAATTAGTAAGTTGTTTGATTTTGAAATGAGGGAATTTGGTGATAGCCTTCCTATAGTTGAAACTGCATTTAAAGTTGCTATTTCTAAGGATAAATAAAGATATGATTGTGGAAAAATTTCAACTAATCTTGGTAGATATGCTAAGGAATGGGAACAAATTGAGAAAAAAGAGAGCTTGAAGAGCTTGAATCCCTAATTGCAAAGAGACTACCTGAGAGATCTGGTAAGTATCAAGGAAAATTTTCTTTAAAGTATTTTGTATGTAATAAGATTGGTCATATTGCCTCAAGATGTTTTGATAGAGAGAATAAGTATAAGCCTAAGAAATTTAAGTCTAGATTTTTTTTTTAAAAAGGTATTTTTATGATGTTGATGAAGGTGTGTCTGATGATGAATCTGAGAAGAACGAAGATGAGATGCTAATTTTATGAATGAAGAGAAAGACTTGGTTTTTCACGTGGATAAGAAGGATGAATGAGTGATTGACAGTGGAAGTTCACAACACATGACCAGAGAGAAAAACAAATTTGTAAAATTGGAAAGGTATTGTGGTGGTGTTGTAAGATTTGGCAATGATACTCCTTAGATGATCAAAGGAAAAGGTAATATTACTCTTGATGGTAAGACTAATACTGATGATATTCTATATTTTGAAGGTTTCAAATATAATCTTTTGAGCGTTGGATAGTTATTTGATAAAGGATAGAACTTACAATTCAAGGATGAAATGTGAAAAATTATTAGAAGCTCTAGAATTGAGATTGCTATAGGGAGAAAGACCAAAGGTAATTAATTTCATTTGAAAATTTTTGAAAGTAGATGCCTGATTGCTAACATTTATGACAATTGGTTGTGGCATAAGAGATTCTGTCATCTGAACTTTGATAACATTTTGAAGATAAGTACTACAAAAACTGTTAGAGATCTTTCTAAATTGTTGAAGCTTGTTAATGCAGTGTGTAAGGAATGTCAGTTGGGTAAATTGACTAAAACAAGAATTATTCTTCAATTAAAATTTTAGATTTGGTGCATACTGATCTATGTGCTCCTACAACAACAAGAATCTATTATGGGGATGGGTATTTCATTCTATTCATTGATGATCATTGTAGAATGATGTGGGTTACATTTTTGAAAGAGAAATATGAAGCCTTTGATAAACTCAAAAATTTCAAAGATATGGCTGAGAATGAAACAATATTGAAGTTAAATGTCTAAGATCAGATAGAGGTTGTGAGTTTACTTCTACTAAGTTAATGATTTTTTGTGAAGAGAATGGAATAAAGTGATAGATGTCTGATCTGCGGACCCCACAGTAGAGTAGAATTGTAGAGAGAAGAAATAGAACTATTCTAGACACTGCTAGAACCATGATGATTGAAGCTAGTATTTCACAAATCTATTGGAGAGAAGTTGTTAACCCTATTGTATACACTTAGAACCAAGTACAAATTAAGCAAGGAATCGGTAAGATACCTTATGAACTTTGGTATGGTCATATTCTTACAGTAAAATATTTTAGAATATTTGGAAGTAAATGTTATATCAGAAGAGATGAAGACCTAGGGGCGATCCCACAATAGTGGGTTACATTTTTTTTGCCAACTTTGACACTGAGATGAACATTCTGAAAAAAACTTTACTTTCAGACACCTATTGCTTAAAAACCATTGGAAATTTGAAGATTATGTAAACTAGTGAATTTTAGAATTTTGTTTATAGTTTCTATATATGTTTTAAAAGAAAAATTGGAATTGATTTGTATCTATTTTTCTTTCTCATTCGAAAAGTACTTTGTTTAAAAAATCAAAATTTTTAAGGAGTGACATTTACTAATTCTTCATAATTTTTTTTCTAAAAAATGATAAAAAGGTAATTCTTATGGATTTAGGTTTGTAACACTCATATTTACTGTATCGAATTGGTTTCATTTAATTTGGTTCAATATTTTATAGTTTATTGAGCTTTGAAGTGACATTAACCGTAATTTGGGCATAGGTTCATTTAGCGCATGTATCTGGACCACTATATATAAAAAGAAGTTGAAGAATAATCAGACAACCTATGTATAATAAAACTAAAAATAGATTTCATAATGAATTCAATATATATTAAAATAATAGTCATTGAAATATTTTTTTGCGTAAGAGCATTTGGCATTTAGGTTTGTGAAAATTCTTCTATTCGATTCCTGTTTAGGACCTCCGAAGGGCTGAAATATGCAGACTAATCATTAAATATGTATATATGATGTAAATATGAATATCGTCACCACTCATTCTTCCTGCATTTTTAAAGCGATTTGATTGTCCAGCGTGCCACAATATTTTAGTCAGAGACGACATCTGTAAACAAAGGAAAGCTTAAAAAGATTTCACAAAAACTGTGCTGTAGACTTCCCAGAAATTCTGAAATACTGATTACATACGCTACCGAGACAGTTTTTTCAGTTTTGTGCGTGTCTTCCATAATTCTGAAATTACTCTGAAAATTGACGATAAGTTGATGTTGATAAACAGGCATATTCAAAGATTACTAATGATATATTCCTCTGAGATTTAAGCTAGGAAGGAAATCAACGTAAAAATATGAATTTTGTGAGGACATTTGGACTTTTTTGCCGCCAACAGTAAAATATTCCAAAAAACTTCACACTCAAGACAGTTCTAAACTACATCTAAAACTCTTAAACATGTAAAAAATACAAAATACGATACAAATTGGTGATGATGACTGTTTGTTCTCGTAACAAAATCTCCAAAATGTTTCTGAATTTCGACAACTGTAGACAATAAGTTGTTTGAATACTAAATCGTCACCACACTGATTTTGATATTTGATAGTCCAATGTACGACATTATTTTGGTCAGATATGACAATGGTGAACAACAGTGGAAAGCTACACATAATTTTCACAATTTATGTGCGCCAAATAGATTTCCAAGAAATTCTGAAATACTTATTTTATACCGTACTCTTACAATCTTTTCAGTTTTCTCCGTATCTCCAATAACTTTGATTTGACTATGACAATCAATGGTAAATTGATTTTGGAAAGGCTTATTCAAAGGTGCTGGTGAAAATTTCCATCGAGATTTAAGCTGAGATAGAAATAAACGTCAAAAATGGACTTGTCTAACAAAAATTGGGCTCCTTTTCCACAAACATTGTAACGGTTCTGACAAAGGAATATGTAACCCCTCTGATTGTGTAGACCAATATGTAACCCCTCTAATTGTGTAGACCAATCATTGCAGACTCTTCCTCTTCTCAGCCATTTCACCTTCCTTTTGACTATCCAATATTTGTATAGCATATTGCTAAGTTGCTATTGTGATTTGCATTGTAATGTTGTTCATCTGAATAAGATATATGCCCCTACTTGAAGAGTGGATGTAGTCCAGATAATCTGGATGAACCACTATAAATCCTACGTCTTTTCTTCTTGCGCTAGATGTCTGATTTTATTTTAGTTTTATAATCATTTTAGCATTTTTCATCAGCTCAACAATTGGTATCAGAGTTGGTTAAGCTCATTCTGATTTTCAAGAAATCGGTGAAGATTTGCAGATGCCATGGATGAGGCGGATAAATGGAAAATAGAAATTTTTTCTGGGCAAAACTTTGGGCTATGGAAAGTGCAGATAGAGTCCATACTTATCAAGCAAGATTTGCATCCAGCTTTGCTTGGTAAAGCAAAAGGTCAAAGATCTCTAACACCGGAAGAATGGGAGAAGATGGATTTGAAAGCACGGGCTACAATTTCTCTTTCTCTCTCAAGCAATGTGTTGTTTAATGTTTCAGCGGAGAAGACAACAAGAGAGCTGGTTGAAAAGTTATCTTCATTATATGAACTACCTTCAGCTTCGAACGAGGTTTTTCTAATGAAGAAATTATATAATCTAAAAATGAAAGAAAGAGGAGTGATGTCGAATCATCTCAACAAGTTCAACACATTAGTCTCTCAACTCATTTTAGTCAGTATCCCATTAGATGATGAGATAAAGGCAATCTTATTGTTATGCTCACTTTCAAACAGCTCGGAAGGCGTAGTAATGGCTATGAGCACTTAAGTGGTAGCCAAGACCAAGCTGAAATTTGATGAAGTTGCAGCCACACTACTTAGTGAAGACATGCGAATGAAGCACCAAGAACCCTCTTCCGGTGATGCTCTTACAGCTATGAGCATAAGCAATAGAGGTAGAAGTCACGAAAGAGGAAGAAACTATAATAACAATAATGGAAGAGGAAGATCAAATCATCACTCAAAATCAAGAGGAAGAAATGACACTTGCTGGTTTTGTGGAAAACTCAGGCACACAAAGAAGCAATGTTGGAAATACAAGAAGGCTCAAGATAATGTTATCAATGGTGGCCCTCACGCTGTAACTGATGAAGCCTTGGTACTTACAGCCGGTGACATGGATTCTAACTCATGGGTTCTCGATTTCGGAGCATCTTTTCATGCTACTCCATGTTGGAGTGCTTTCACAAATTACATTGAAGGTATGTTTGGCAAAGTTTTTCTTGGGGATAACAAAGAATGTGATATTGTCGGAAAAAGGGATATTTTATTATCGCTGAAAAATGGAAGTAAATGGGTTTTAAAATATGTTAGGCATGTTTTCACACTTAAGCGTAATCTGATTTCAGTCAGACAGTTATTTACACAAGGCTGTAATGTCAATTTTGATCTCGCTTCTTGGAGAGTGTCCAAAGGTCAATTAATCTTAGCAAAAGGGCAGAAAATTGGAAGTCTATACACTTTAGAGTGTAACGGTGAAGTGGGAGTAGCCATGGTGGTTGCAGACAACAATGCTGAACTTTGGCACAAGAGGCTCAGTCATATGAGCAAGAAAGGTCTTGAAGTTATGCTTCAAAGACATCAACTTCCGGGTCTTAAATCTATCAATTTGCAAATTTGTTAACATTGTCTTTATGGCAAACAAAATCAAACCAGCTTTGTTCGGACGGGTCATGAGAAGAAATCTTCTCCCTTAGAGCTCATTCATTCTAATGTCTTCGGTCCCATAGAGGTAACTTCTATCGGTGGTGCAAATTACTATGTTTCTTTTCTTGATGATTGCACTCGAAAAGTTTGGGTTTACATGTTGAATAAGAAATCTAAAGTTTTTTCAAAATTTAAAAGTTTTAAGGCTATGGTGGAAAATTAGAATGGAAGGAAGATTAAATGTTTACTAGCAGACAATGGTGGTGATTATTGCTCTTCGGAGTTTGATAACTTTTGTGCAGATCATGGTATTTAGAGGATTAAAATAGTCCCTTGTACACCTCAAGAAAATGGTGCAGCTGAGAGGTTGAATAGGACAATTTCGGAGAGAGCTCAGTGTATGCTCTCAAATGTTGGTTTGGGGAAAGAATTTTGGGCAGAGGCGTGAAATACAACAGTATATTTGATTAATCGAGCTCCTTCATCTCGACTCAATTTTGATATTCCAGAGGAACGGTGGCTTGGCAAACAAATTTTATTCACTCATCTTCGAGTGTTCGGTTGTGACTCTTACGTTCACATTCCAAAAGAACAGCGGACAAAGTTGGATTTTAAATCCAAAAGATGTGTGTTTCTGGGGTACGGAGAAGATCAATTTGAATTCTGATTGTGGGATATGGTTTCTCATAAAGTGGTTCACAGTAGGGATGTCATTTTCAATGAGAAATCATTCTCAGGTTTGCCTACCACAGCCACTACTTCTGATAATTAATTTCAATATGATTAATTTG
This sequence comes from Thuja plicata, assembly GCA_018584345.1. NCBI lineage: Eukaryota > Viridiplantae > Streptophyta > Pinopsida > Cupressales > Cupressaceae > Thuja > Thuja plicata. Next base: position 1,940,142 of record MU226166.1, read on the forward strand.
ATGCTGGCTCGTAATCTCCTCTAAGAGGCCAACTACAACATGGTAAACAAGTGATTTTTTCCCCTATAGTCACCTCCTCCTCAATGCCGATAGTCACACCCATAGTGAATAACCCAGTGTCTTGCCCAATCACACTACCACCGTTTCATTCTGACCCTGCAGTCACCACTTTGCCCATGCAGACTAGACCCTTCAATAGCGTTGAAGGAATATAGTAGGAGTCTCTATTTCTAGCATGGCCTCTTCACAATACTCTTCCACTATCGCGCCTGCCTCTTGCCCTCCCACGCATGGAGAATACACCAGAATCTACATACAGTCTGCCATGGGCAGAAGTGACCATCCCACTCCACACTCTAGTGGGTCCCTCTTTGCCTCCTCTAACCCGCGGGGACTCCCCAAGGCAGATTTTTGATTTCTCTTCCCTGCGTGAAGATACTCTGTAGACCACGCAGCATACGTTGTTTCCCACACTGCCACTGGGCTCCAATACTCTACCGTGGGTAGAGTCTTCCACAACTCCCCTCCTACACAGGCCCTAGCCACCAGCAGTGCGGACTGCTATCAAGTCTGTAGCCTCCTTCCAAAATACACAGCCTGCCATGTCCCACACACCCCATACAGTAGCCACTCCGGTTATAAAATTCTCTGCACACACACAATAGAGTGTACAAAATCCACAAGGATTTGAAAATATAGAAGCTGCTGACAGTCACAATGAAAATTAGAATATACAATTACAGAGGTCTACTAGAGAGTGAAAACGTCCAAGGAAATATGATGATTATGAATTATTGTTTTCCTTATGTTCTGATCAGGCAGAACCACAAACTTATAAACAAGCATGTACTAATGTCAATTCAGTGTTCTGGATGGATGCCATGAGAGATGAAATGGATTCGTTAATTTTGAATCAGACTTGGGATTTGGTTACTCTTCCATCAAATTGGAAAGCGTTGAAAAATAAATGGGTATATCGCATTAAAGAGGAAGATGGTGGTCAAAAGATATACAGGGCCAGATTGGTAGTGAAGGGATTTTCTCAACAAAAGGGTGTATACTTTAACAAAATATTCTCTCTGGTGGTCAAGATACAGACTATTCATTTGGTCTTAGGCATGGCAGCAGCATGGGACCTCGAGCTTGAGCAAATCGATGTCAAAATGGCATTCTTACATGGGGATATTGAAGAAGAGTTATATATGGAGCAGTCGGAAGGATTTGTGAAACAAGGGCAGGAGCATTTATATTGCAGATTAAAGAGCAGTCTATATGGGTTGAAGCAAGCTCCGTGTCAATGGTATTTGAAGTTTGATAACTTCATGACTCAGCAAGGCTTTACTCGCTGCGAATCTGACCCATGTGTTTATTTCAAAAGGCTTCCTACTTGTGAGTTTGTGATTCTACTATTGTATGTTGATGATATGTTAACTACTGGAAATAGTATGAGAGTCATTCATGAGCTGAAGACACATTTGGCTCTTCATTTTTCCATGAAATATTTAGGGGTAGTGAAGCAGATTCTTGGGATGGATATAATCTGAGATAGATAGAAAAAAAAAAATTTAATTATCTCAAGGAAAGTACATTCGTAAAGTTTTACAAAAGTTTAATATGACAAATGCAAAATCAGTTACTATTCCACTGGCTGAACATTTTTGCTTATTATCCAAATTGTGTCCTACCACTCCACAAGAGAAATCAGAAATGGATAGTGTTCCTTATTCTTCAGCAGTTGGCAGTTTAATGTATGCCATGGTGTGCATACATCCGAACATTGCCCATGCAGTGGGAGTTGTGAGCGGTTTTATGATTAAACTAGGAAAAACTCATTGGCAAGCAGTGCAATCAATTCTTTGATATTTGAGAGGCACTTCCTCTCATGTTTTATGCTTTAATAGAAAGAATCCTTTTATTTCTGGATATGCTGATTCTGATATGGCTGGAGATCTAGATAACAGGAGGTCAACAACAGGCTATGTGTTTACATTTGCCGAGGCAGCGATTAGCTGGACTTCTCAGAAGCAACAAGTAGCTGCTCTTTCCTCTAGTGAGGCTTAATACATTGCTCTTACTGAGGGAGCTAAAGAGTTGATATGGTTACAACAATTGTTTGGAGAGTTGGGATTTAGACAATCCAACTTTACTCTATTTTCTGATAGCAACAGTTCCATTCATTTGGCAAAAAATTCCACATTCCACAGTCGCACGAAGCCTATAGAAACCATATTTCACTTCATTCGTCATGCTCTTGAAGAGGAAAAATTACAATTAGACAAGGTTGATACAAAGGTTAATTTGGCTGATGCGTTCACCAAGGTTGTACCTCGAGAGAAGTTTGAATTCTGTAGAGCTTCTCTCGGCATTGTCACGACGTAGCCTTAATCATTCCAAGTAGGGGGTATCTCTATGCAGCACTGATTGGCCTTCAAGTGGAGGATTATAACGGTTCTAACAAAGGAATATGTAACCACTCTGATTGTGCAAAGCAATCATTGCAGACTATTCCTCTTCTCAGCTCTTTCGTCTTCCTTTTGATTGTCCAATATTTGTATAGCATATTTCTAAGTTGCTTCTGTGATTTGCATTGTAATGTTGTCCATCTGAATAAGATATATGCCCCTTCTTGAAGAGTGGATGTAGTCCAGATAATCTGGATGAACCACTATAAATCCTGTGTCTTTTCTTCTTACATTAGATGTCTGGTTTTATTTTAGTTTTATAATCATTTTAGCATTTTTCATCAGCTCAACACTTTTCAGTTTTCTCCGTATCTCCAATAACTCTGATTTGACTATGACATCAATGGTAAATTGATTTTGGAAAGGCATATTCAAAGGTGCTGGTGAAAATTTCCGCCGAGATTTAAGCTGAGATAGAAATAAATGTCAAAAATGGACTTGTCTAACAAAAATTGGGCTCCTTTTCCACAAACAATAAATTTTTCCAAAATACTAGATGGTTCTCAACCACACATGGTCTTCAAACTCTACATGTAAATAGTTCAAACTAATACCCAAAATAGTGGTGATGACTTTTACTTTTGTCATAACTGTTCTTCAAAAGTTTCTGCATTTCAACAACATTTGCAGTTAGGATGCTTTATTGAATTAGAACAAAAATCTATGACAAGACAACCTAAAAATGAAATGTGGTTATAATTAAAACGTGCTGAGTTGTAAAGTTTAAATGCATAATTTCAATGTGTTTTTATTTGTTTGAAATTTGCATTTTGCTTTCAAATAAAATGATCTCAGAATGTTTTCATCTATGTATTAAAAACTATTTTAATTTAATCTTCTTAATGTTTGATCTTATATATTTTAAAGATTTGGTTTCAAGCTTCAAACATCAATTGAAAATTAATAGGCTAAAATTTAATTATAGGCACAAGCAAACTGAAATAAATACTACCATATATTAAATTCTAGGTGAGGATGTTGTATAAAATAATATAAAAAATACGTGGCATTTAATTTATGAGGGATTAAGGGATGAGACAATTATACATTATATAATATTTAAAATGTCATATCTAATAACACACCATCAATAAATATAATCATATTACTAAATATTGACACTTAGTTTGCTTTGCATTGTCTACAAAGTTCTAATAAACATTGGATCAATGAACGTCTTGATTGTGGTATATGGTGGGAAGTTAGACTGATTCCCTTTGTAGCATAGGAAGTTGCAATATTGTTTAATAGTACAATCCCATCTCAAACTATTGGTAGTGAACTCAATCTTTAAACTACATAGATATATGTTCATAGCTACAATTGCATGTCTCAAGCTATAGTACAAGTTTAGTTTGTGATGGATTGTCAAATTGGTGATTTATACTCCACTGCAAAAATATATAATGCAAGATTGAAAGAAAAATTTAACGTGATTCAAATATTTTTTACTTTTTTTAAAAAACAATCCTTATATATCCTTTATATAAAGTAATGTTTGTTAATTTGACAAGTTAATTTATTTTCCTCAATAAAATATTCTATATTTGTTTTATTTTATGTTAATGAATCTATTTGATATTAATCCCCATATTGTTAGGTATTAGAATTAATACTTTTCATTTTCAATATTGATATCATATGATGTTATACAGTTTAGGGTTTTGATCCATTTGTATATGCCCTCATAGTTATATCCCTACCATGGATTTATTTCCTATTACATAGAAATTTCTCATCTTATACCACTATGATTTATGATGATCATGCAAATTTTGGGACCTATGATAGTGACTTCTTACTTTAACACTATACAAATTTAAAATATCTAGGGATGATGGTTTATGTAATAAAGATGTTCTATTGATTGCTAATTTTATCGCTACACCTTATAAATTTATTTAATCTACATAGAGATATTCCCTTGTCCATATGTTCATGGCCTTTTCATGATGTATCTTATTATGAGATCACTTGAATGCATATGTATTCTTAAATATCTTTATACATGATGATATTTTTTTTATGAAATATTAGTCTTAGTGGTGTATTCATTATTGATGAATTTGATCATATAAATATATTTTATCTTTATATCTTGAGTCATATAGTATCGGCATATTGATTACGATATTTTTTTTATCAATGATATTACAATCACTTTAATTATGAAGTGTTAAATTAGTTAGATGTAGAATCTATCCTTTATAGTTCATTGACAAAGTGGACAAATAGTTTCACTTCTTTTTTCTTTTCCCTACATTTATTATGGATAACACATGGAATTTTCTACGTGTCTTGTCATTCGATATATTTAGATGGTTTTTAAATCCTTTTCACATAATATTAACACGGTATATATTATTCTATTTTCTACACATCTTCAATGAAACACATTTAATCCTTGTATGAACCTATTAGTTATTTTTGAGGTGAAAATTAAAATTTAGAAAATATTGTTATCTTGGAGTAGTTGTATAGTTTCATTTTCATAGATTAATAAATTATGTTCTTTATTTTAGCCTATAATTATACTTTTATTTTTTATGTTGGTAAGAACGTGTTGTAGGAAACCTCTTAGCTACATCAGATTGACATTTTACTCAATCTCCATACATTACATCATCACTTGTCACATTTAGATAAACACTTAAGATAAGTTGTTTAATTAGATCACATTAACATATAATTCAAGATATATGCATTGTATTATCACTTGCAACATTTATTTTAAAAATTATGATAAGTTATATCAGATTTCACTTTATTGAGGCCACAATTTAATCATTGTAGTATTTGTTGAGAAAAATATATAGGTCATTTGATCAATTGACATTGTATTACACTAGACATAAATGTTGATGATTATATTTTACTTGAATATTTATTTTATCATAGGAAAAATTTATAGAACATTATTTTACATTAAATCACATGTGACTTTAATGTTAAGCATGTCATAAATAAATCAACATCATGTATGTATGTATGTATGTACACACTTTTTTATATATAATATATACATAAAAAATTACCAGTAAAAAAATGTGGTGAACAAATAGTAACATATCTCATTTGCCCATATTGAGTCCTAAATGTGGCGGTTGTGGGATAGATGCACATCTCTATGACACTGTAGATCATGAGTGATTCCTGGAGTGACACCATATTCCTATCCCTTGGATAATGTCTTTGACCTTCACTACTTCTATCTTGAGCTCAACATTCTCCTCATGCAACCAATCTCTCTACACTCGCCCTTACTCCACTTCAGCTTATAGGGAGTCATAATTTACTCTGAATTGCTCCATGAGCTTTAAGATATCCTTATGTTTCCTTACACTATGTTGTAGCCAATAAGTAGACCAAATTGATTGTTGAGGTAATATGGAAGTGACCATACCTATTATGATGCAGCTCATAAAGATATGCCACCCCTATGTACTAAATAAAATGATGTACTTATTTCTAAAATTGGACATCTCATCATGTATATCAAAATAAAAACTAATCATATAGAAAATAAATGTGTGAATGTGTGTATAGATATATATCACCTATGTATCCCTCTTATTAATCAAGATAAAGTAGAGTTGTAGGAGTCAAATTAGATACTATAGAATATTCCACTATTGTTCAAGGAATAGTAACATCAACTCTCCATTCTCATGATGTATTAGTTACATATTAGAAGGGATTGATAATGATATTATGTGTGATTTGGAGGTACATGTCTCTCAAGTAGTGTATCATCATCATCTCTCTCATATTCTCTATTCCCTATATCATCCATGGTCTACTAATCATGATCTTGAGTATGATATTTATCCTAGTCCTCATCTCAATATTTATCTGGATCTCCCTCTCTCTCCTTGTGACTCACCTTTGAATGATGTCTTTGATAATCCCATGACATTAGATCACTAATAACATTATCCTTAGGGAACTTAGGGGTAGTATGAGAAGAATCTCACCATCTCATTTATTCTCATGATATACTTACCAAATGATCATCAGATAATGTGCATGAATCTTTATCTTTGTCATCATTATCACCAAGGAAAACATCTAATATAGTTAATCAAGGCTTAGCTCTAGGCCTCGTAGCACTATGACTCAATTGCATAGCCATCAATATCATAAGGAATTCTATGTATCTGACCAAACTATTATGTAACTTATTTAGAGTAGAAGGGCGTGATGATGTACATATATTAATAACCAAAAAATTGATCACCATAAATCTTCACATTCTATTTTGGATGTCTTGTCCATAATTAAAATTTTCTATACAACCTCTATATGATGTATTTAGGCTCCTATCTATTGAGAACAACTATCTAATACATAAAAAATCATCTTTGTAATGGTATGTAAAGGAGATAAGAATGTATGTGTGGGTATACCCATATATTATCATCTAAGAAACTCACTATCATAGTGTATGTAATATTCTTGAATTTCTACACATGGACCAATGTGCAGGTCAGCAAGTTGTATGACTATTAGTGTATCCATTTTTGGATGATCCTTCTCTTCTCAATCACTCAGAGACTATGGTTGAGGCTCTTCGCTAGGTGTGTTACTTGTCCACAAATTTCTAAAAATAAATTGACTATAGAAATATGAATATGTAGTAGGATAGGAGTGTCAATAGAGATATATAACAATTTAACATATTAGGATGTGATACTTCACATATCTAGGTATGGATCATCCATTAAAATTTTATCTTGTCATTCTTAATTATAATAGGAGAATATGGCCCTACTTGTCTCATAGTCTTACCTTGCACTATAATATGTAGAATGTTTCTTTAGCGTGATAGCCATCTCCCTTATTGAAATAAGAAAAGTGGACATGTCAACATTCCATGCCTTCATAAAATCCATGACCATCACATTATTGTGTCTAATAGTAGACATGGTGTAGAATGGTCGTAGTCCTGTGTGTTATAATAATGTCACTATAGTAGGTGGTAGAGACCTCACATGGTCACATAAGAGACTATATTTGCGCTCACTTACATGTTCCTACATTACACAATGGGCTTCTAAGCACATTGATGAGATTCCATTAGTACTTTTTACTACATCATCAAATTATCAACATTCTCATCAATTCTCATTGAAAATTCTATATTTGGACCATGACACCGTAATGAGTCTAGGGTACGTAATCTGGTCTATGATGCATAAAAATAGTGGCTCCAAAGCCCTAATATAGGATATTTTGTATGTACCTAATAAAAAATCATAAAATAAAGTACATTGAAAAGTTAGTATAGCCTACCTCATCGATCTGGGTTCCCTCTGCAATGTTTCACCACCACATCTATATCCTGCGTGATTAACATTCTTTCTTATGTGGAATCATTAACCTTATTTTAGTATGAAACCCTCTACAATAAATTTAAAAATGAGTAAGTAAAATAAATATTTGAAGAGCTAAAACTTTCATTATTTAATAGACCTAATTCCATCCAAACTGTGGTTTAGAAAGTCTCAATTATTTAATTTAATAAATTGAGCTATAGAGCTCTACTTTGCATTTTATTTATTGAGATGGGATCATGATTAATCTCTTGTTCTTACTAAAATTCCTTTGATTATTTTTTTGTTTTCATTAATAGACCTATTGAAAACATTTTTAAGCACTTCTTTCGATATTTTTATGTGGTATACATGATACCTATTTCTACCTATATAATAAGACAAAAAGAGAGGCATATATCTATCCTCGGGTTTCATCACTCTTAGTAAGCATTCAGGATGATTTTTTATTTCACCAATAATAGGGTGTTGTACGATATGCTTCCTAATTTTGTATTGCAAGTATTGCTAGATTAGGGGCTTCATTCCTTGAGTATACTTTTTTATGAATTTTTAACATTATGTAGTTTATCTTTCATATTCATTTAGTATGATATGACCATTAAAGTGAGGGCTAAATATAGTGTCATTAATTTTGCTTGTTGATTATGATCCCAATTCAAAATTCTCCTTATAATTTACATTAGTTTTCACTCCACTAAATGTTTTTGATTTAAAAAGTAGCCAAAACTGGGGGCTGTCCTGAATAGACACAGCCAGCATGAGGAGTGCTAACAACCAGCAAGAAACACACACAACAAACCCTCAGCCTATGCCAATTTTAAAAACCAAAAACCACGAAAGAAAATCAACAAGCCCCAACTCCAACGCAGAGTTGGTAACCATCCTAGAAGTCCTAACAGGCCCCAACCTCACCACGAGGTTGGTAACCAGCCTATGATAATAAGTATCAATAAAGTTAGCATTAACAGTAACAAACGGTAAACCAACACTACCAAAACTTAAGTTTAACCGTAGCTCGAACAGGCCCACATCGCCCAACCAAAAAGTCCAGGAAATTTTTTTTTAACATAAACAACGAAAAAGGAAACTACTTGGGGTTACCTTCCCCGCCATTCAACAAGAGCTTAAGCCAGTCATCCGTAAGGAACTAGTATAGTTCTTCATCCTTTCACTTGCCTCCTGAAGAATTTACTTTCTCCATATGAAGGAGTTGGAGCGTAGTTGCTTCCGCATGCATGACCTTCACAACAAATTTTGTGATCCTATTAAAGATTTCCTTGAGACTTTTGATTTCCTCCCTCATTTTCCTTAACTCCTCCTCAGGGTCAGAAAGCAAGAGGGGCTCCTGAGGTCCTTTAGTTTTATGGGGAGTGTCACTCGCAACATCAGGCATTTTCTCATTTGTCTTTTTTGAGTCCTCCGGGGATCCCTTAGGATATTTTTTATCATTGATAGCCTTGGTGTTATCCTTTTCCTCCTGGGGGAGGGGTTGGGTAGTTAGGAGCGGTGAGTCTGCTTTATTCTCCACAAAGAGCTTTTTCTTTGAAAGGTCAAAGGCGGGGAGACAGAAACTAGCAGAGACTTGAGAGTCATGACTTTTCTCAGTCCCATCCCCAATAGGGCTTTTCTTCTTTTTTTCCCCTTTCTCTCTCCCCAACCTTAACTTTCTTCCCCACTTTAGCTTTCCCCCTGGTGACCTGCTTAATTTCTTCTTCCTCCTTTGACTCTTCTTCCTCTTCATCCACATCAGGGAACCTCTTTCTCACACCTTTTTGCTTGTATCTAGTTTTGGTGGCAATTCTGTTAGATCTCTGCCTACTATCATTTTCCTCCTCCTCTCCTTTAGAATCAATGGTAATTTGGTCACCGTCAGCAGAGCCTATTTTATTCTTCTTGGAAGTAGGGGTTTTGGAAGAAGTCATGGGGTTAGAAAGAGTAACCTGCAGCTCATTAGGATTCTCAGGATACATCACAAAGTTATGAAGAGTAATAGTCCTAGGAAGACATAGGGCTAGATGGAAATTGTAAAGGCATAGCATTAAACCCTGAGAAAGAATACAATAATTCTGCCTGGATTTCATATTTTCTCTGACTTCCATAATAGATGCTTCGATCGAATGGAGCAGAAAAAGGAAAGGAGATGAAATTGTTGTACCTGAAGTGGTTAAGGAGTGAGAAATGGTAGTTATAATAGGTGCCAAAGCGGCCTTCCAGAGTGATATACTTCATCAAAATGAGGCACATTTCATTCCACGAGTCAGGCAGCGCCATTCTGTTGAAACCTCCCTGAAATCATTCAGGAATCTCCATTTTTTTTGAAGAATCTTTTTTATATGGGTGTCATCTTGGCTTTTGGTGATCTTCTTCCATTTTCTCCCCTCTATGGAGAGACCCATGGCCTGCATAATAACCTCCTCATTAATCTCAAAAGTAATGCCATTTATCATGACTTTGTGCTCATCCCAAGTTTTTACCAATTGTAGAGAGACCAATTCGTCACTGCCGCCCATAGCCTTCATGAATGGGTAGAAACTGCCCTCCTTCAGGTACTTGAGAACATGCAGATTTTTGATGAATTCATCCTCAATCCTAGCAGGTGCCACCCGCACCATGTCCCTGCCCATCTTCGAGCTATATCCAGACAAGTTTTCCTCCTTGGTCTCAACCTACATCCCACCTTTCACTCCTCTATTCAACACAAGCCTCACCAGAACAGAGCAAGAAACAAATAAAATGTAGAAGGTTTTGCTCTAGACACAAAACTAGGTGGTTTTATTGTCCTCCTCCTCGCAAAGTTGGTCCGTACAAATCACGTGGTTGGCAGGGATGAAAGAATAAACTTTGCAAGCCGAGAAATGATTACATCATAAAGGCTTAACATGTAACCATTAATCGCATCAGTCATGTCAGTCTTCCCCTTGTGCATGTCACGCTCTACGTCTTCTTTAAATTTAAAAAAGCCCGTACTTTTTCTAAAAATGGCTTTGATAGCCTATCTTTTCAGTTGGCAATAATTAATTGAACCGAATCCTGTATCTCTTTTAAAATTTGAAATGATGCGGCACCTCGTGAACTTTCCCGCTGCCTTTCTTAACCAATCAAAATCAATCTCATAATTCTATATTAAAATTAATTTCTTTTTCCACAAGTGAAATAACATGCTTGGGTAGAGAATTTAAATTTCTCCAGCATCTTAAGCCATTCTCAGCAAGACCCATGGTCGCCAGCATGTTAGCCACCACAATACCTTCTTAGTAAATGTGTTGAAGCTTGAAATCATCGAACCTGGGGAGCAGCAAGAAACACATTTTCCAGTATCCAGCCAGTAGTAGAGTTGCCTTTAACCAGCTCAATCACAATTTTAGAATCACCTTCTATGATTAATCTTTTAATCCCAATATCAGATGCCACCTTTAAGCCCCAAAGAAGAGCAGACATCTCAGCCAAATTATTAGACCCCTTCCCCAGGTGGATCGCATAGGCCAAGATCATGTGACCCTTTTGATCTCTAAGAATACCTCCACCCGCAGCAATATCATTGGAGGTAGCACCATCAAAGTTCAGCTTGGTTATGTTTTCCTCTGGGGGTGACCATTTAGTATTTAGTCTAGCCAGAATTTTGGAGCAGTCCATTGCATAGAAAGAGGTGGGAAGAACCCATTCCTTAGCTATCATACACTCCATTCCCTTGGGGGGCGGGGATTTTCCAGCGGTAGGTGTCCAGGTTTTCCTTCAGCAGATTCATAGCCAGCCGCACCGTTCCTTCAACATTGTTTTCCTACCCTTTGAAAATCTTATTGTTCCACTCCTTCCACAGACTCCAACAGACATGTGGAGGTAATAGATGCAAAATGATGTTGATGAGAGGGTGCTAAGCTATGTGACCCCAGATAGTGACAAATTGGTCTAAGTGCTCCAAAAAGACCCAGTTCAGCTGAAGTTTGCTCATGATTTTGGTCCACACCTGAGAAGCATAAGGGAAATATATAAGAATATGATTTATAGTCTCAGCCTGCACTTTATAAAGAACACACATGTTAACCACCTGCACTCCCTATTTCTTGAGGTTGTCCAATGTAAGGATTTTTCCATGAAGAGCAGTCCACCAGAAAAAATTGATTTTGGGGATGAGCTGAGGAACCCATACCTTTCCCCAACTCATCTCTTTGACCAGAACCTTAATGTTAGCAAGGTAAGCAAGTTTCATCGTAACCTCCCCAGATTTGTTGTGACTCCACTAAATGTTTATAGGACCATTTATAGCCTTTAATTTAAGATTAGTACACAAGCCCTAAAAATTTTCCAAAAGTTTTAGATATTTTATGTTTTGGCCATGAAATTTTAGAATCTGGTCTTGGTTTTTTGAATATGGCTATTTTATTTTAGGCATGTTTCAATTTAAAGCTTGTAACTCATATATAAGAAATTAGTTTTTCTCATTTGAGATATCAATCATTATGATATCCTTATGATGTGAAAACTCTACAAACTTTGGATTGCATGTCAATAAATATTAAGAACGAATAGTAAAATTATGTCTTCTTCAATTCTACAGCAATAACCATTCATCATGGTGGAATTTTCAAGAAGTGTTGGAGGCTAATAAAGAATTAGTAACTATTGATTATATTGTACCTCTCCCAGGGTTTGATATAATTTCCACGGGGTCTTCATTGAAAGGGAAATATAATACCACGTGTAGTCATACTGGGGGGTTTGAACTAGGCAAAAAAGGGGGCAATATGTTTCCTAAATAGGTGGGAGGGTGTTTTTTTGGGGAAGGAGGTAGGGGTTTATATAGGAAAAGGGGTGCGAGCGATATTGGGTGGCTATTGGAGGGGGTTTTGGGGGAAGTGGGCTAGGGGTTTATATATGAAAAGGAGTACGAGGGATATTAATCAGGTATTGGAGGGGGTGATAAAAAGGAGTTTGGGGCAATATTTTAAAAAAATAGGGGGATTATTTAGTATGCCATTAATGCACTTGCTATGATTCAAGTTCACTAAGTGAATCCCTCGTGACAATTTCATGTCATCCTTCATTTTTGATTTTTCCCTTAAGATGTGATATCTATCATCTTATTCATTATAATTTATTTGATTCATACATTCTTGAGTCAATATATACAACAGATTTTGATTGTTTCATCTAGGGTTCACTCTAATACACTTCAGTTGGTCTCTTGTTTATGTTTATACATTTATTTTTTTGCTACAATCATAGACACAATTAAGGTTTAAAGCATACAATTTTATCTTAGATCTAAATTGGATCCATGGAGCTAGAAACAAAAAAGTCAGGGATTAACTGAGGCAAGCCCCTACTTGGTCACAACATCATTTCCTCCTCTTTTGGGCATTTGAAGTTTCACATACAAAGTAAACCCTAGTTTGCAACTTGTATAGAATAATTGTGTAGACTGAACAAATATCTCCAAAAAAATTTAGGAGGCAAGGCCTTGTCTATGGGATAGTCCCATTCTACCATCATTTTAAACTCAACATGAAGGAGCAATATTCTAGGGGCTTCTAATATTAGATATTGGTGATTTCTAGAAGTTGGCCACATATTGGTCCATGACAAGTAGCACACTAAACCAATAGTTTTGAGTTCTATTTGTTGTCTCAATTGCATCTATTATCCTTGTTTCATTTACGTACATGTTTGTAGCTTTATATTTATTTATTAGTTTGTTTTACGAGTTTGTATAATCATTTATTGAGGCTTTATGACCTAATTAGCTGACATCTAAGTCAATCAATCAATATTTTGTATAATAGAAGGATAAAGTTCAAGTTGTTTGAATCTCTTTGATTAGAATTAGTCGATCGTAACACTTATTTTTGTTCATATTCCAACGTTTTATAGAAGACAGTTTTGTTTTTGTTAAGTTACTAGCTATGTTTGTCTATCACTCTTTTATACCAATAATTTCCATATCAAACAATATGTATGAAAAATAATAAATATCTATTTATAAAAAATTAAATCATATAGAATCCAACAAGAAGAAAAAATTAAATACATAAAAATAAAATGTATAATGACAATATTAAAATTCAATTACATAAAAGTTTCAATATATGGTTACATTATTCAAAATTACTTGGCATATTGACAACACCTCAACAAATGTAAAAAAGTCTTGGTAAACATAAAATAAATAAAACTAATAGAAAATACAAAGTTAAGAAAACAAATAGTAAATAAAAAATTAACATTCAAATCTTAAAACGAACAAGGGAAAACTACCAAGTAGGTCCTATAACATACTATGGACCATAAACTAAAACCAACACAATATGTAGAGTGAAAGTTGATTCTACACCCTATATCCAACATTCATGTTTATATTGTAAATTTGTAAGTAGGTCCTATAACATACTATGGACCATAAACTAAAACCAACACAATATGTAGAGTGAAAGTTGACTCTACACCCTGTATCCAACATTCAGGTTTGTATTGTAAATTTGTGAGACATGGCAAACTTGGTGATTTCCATTACTTTATGGGAGGACATGTCATTTTGTGTTTTTTAATATTAAACATATTACCTTGAAACTTTACAAATGGACTTTAATTCATGTTTTCATTACACTATTTATTTTATTTTTTTAATTAGATAGCCGCTCCTTATTTATTGTAGATTAATCTTTTATGAATATTATTATATAAATTAATTAAATTAAATAAAACTATAATGTGTTCAACGATATCATAACAAGTCACAAAATGAAAAATTTACCTATTTAATGTAGGATACAACTTCATTCAAATAGTTCACCATGAAAGATGTTAATTAAAATAAAGTTATAAAAAATTAACATCTTGACAAACTTAAGACTTGTAAGTGAGGGCAGTCTCTTTACAACCCTCCTTTATATTTTTCTTTTAATTTTGCATTATTTCAATTAAAAAGGAAATTTTCATAACATTTTATATTGTAGAATTTGTATATAAAATAATAATTTTAAACCACACAAAATTTCATTGGAGACAAAGCAATCAAAACCCAAGAATGCAAATCGTAGTGAAATGTTTTCTTAATAAAAACTTTAGCTAGAATGCTTTTACGATCATAAATTGCTTCATCGGTAGAATGCCCGGCATTACTAGATCTACAACATGAGAAATTCTAAATCCATAGATTACTTAATCTATGAAAATTGGAAGAGATAGCTTTGATTTAATGCAATATTACTGACTAAGGAGCATCTAATATATGTTCTAGTACGGTGCAGGGGCAACTCCGGCAAGAGAAAAGCTCTGCATGGTTGGCCCAGCTGCAACTCTCTCCATCGCCATTCGCCGGCTTCGTGTCCTGTGAGCCTCGCACAAGTGAGGTAAATATATTCCTGCATTCATTATTCTTGTTACCTTCTCTCTCAACAATATAATCTTATCTGTCTACTAAGAATGCATTAATGACAAATAATAGGGCACTTACCTTCTCCTGCAGCCAAGTTGAGATACAAATTAACAATATTAGGGCAACTGTTTTGGCATTTTTCTGAGCACAGTTTAGAGGTGAAATCAGAATATGTGGAAAGATCGTCAGTGGACATTCCTACACTCATTCTCTGCAATCCACAGCTTTGCAGGCACTCCTCACTCTCAATCCATTCCATCATCTTCTCTGCCATTATGCCTGATGAATGAAATATAATTGCACATATACCACTCATTATTCAATAAAAGTATCCTTGAAAAAAGAAAGAGAAAACTATTAGGTTATAGTAAAAGAATATATTACCTGACATTGGTATTCTACTGAAGATTTCTGTGTGGAGGGAACGAAGGAATATTTCTTCTCGAGCACACAGCGAGCTCCAGATGATGAGACAGAGAAAGCACACATCTCTACTGGAAGCTTCTCACATTCTACGCCTCCTTCACCTGCATGAAATCAACATTAACGATGTTTGAACGTAAACTAAATCTGATCAATGATAACAATTTATTGCGTTCTTATCAAAAGTCACCGATAACGCCATCTAACCTATGTAATTTTGATCAAGAAATGCGAAAGTCTACAAAATGAAAACCTAACTTAAAACCAGTAGATGGATACGAAGTTTGTAACTAGCCCTTAAAACAGTTTAGGGTCGACTTCACAAATATATAGATCTAATAGTTTATTGGATCTATCAATCTATTACAATTCAAAATATAAGTTTTTGGTTTTGATCGTACAAATATTTTTAGGATCATACTCCTTGATCTAATGGGAATAAAAGAGATGTGAAAGATATAAAAGAGAATACAAGAGATAAGTTTTTGGTTTTAATTGTACAACTATTTTTAGGATCATACTCCTTGATCTAATGGGAATAAAAGAGATGTGGAAAATATAAAAGAGAATATAAGATATA
>MU226166.1:1956457-1967134 GCA_018584345.1 Thuja plicata
CATACTCCTTGATCTAATGGGAATAAAAGAGATGTGGAAAATATAAAAGAGAATATAAGATATAAGTTTTTGGATTTGATTGTACAAATATTTTTAGGATCATAATGAGAATAAAAGAGATGTGGAAAATATAAAAGAGAATACAAGAGAGAGGAATAAAAGAGATGTGAAAAATATAAAAGAGAATACAAGAGATGTGAAAAATAGATTCACACTAAGAGAAACATAAAATTAGAGAGCCATTATTTCAACTCATTGTTTTATAAGGCAAGAAACTACGTACCCATCACCACAACGCTTTGAAAGGTGAGAAATGCCACCATGGCGATTGCAAACCTCATTTCAAAAGCCATCTGTTAATACAATCTGCACACTTCTCGCCTTGTCCAAGAAAAATAAAAGATGAGAGATGATGAGTTGTGAAGAACATAGAAAAGGAAGGGGCACCATTTATAGACGCGTTTTGGACGACACAAGTGAGAAAAATTCAGTGCCTCTCTAGCTTGGAAGTTTCTAGTCTTTACCCACAATGAGGTTGGCCTGGTCCACAACGAATTTTCAAGCCGGACTTTTGCATCACGTGGAAAAAAAGAAGTATAGGTAGGAGTTTTTTGAGAAGCGATTTTTCAACGAAAGATAGGTAGCATTTGTATACCGCCTTACATTTGCGGGACACGTGGCTTACTCAATGAAAGAGTCGTCTGTAAGTGTTCTTATAATTCAAAGATTGCAATCGACCGGACGCGTATATACTTGAGTCGGTGTGTAATTTGTATTTAATGACCTTAGTTTGAGCATAAATTTTTAAGAAAATTGTTGTCCCCTTCTCAAATTTCCTTTTGAAATTAGATATTACTATTACTTTCTATTCAACTTTCTTGAATTCCTTGAAATTTTCTCTTAGATGTACAGATTTGTAAATATTTTTATCACAACTTTTTAATCTACCCTTTTAATCTTCCAGTCTTAGTATTTATTTGTTGTAGGTGTTGAAATGTTATCACTTTTAATAATTTTTAATTATATTTTTGTTATTGAGATAATTATATGTAAATAGAGAATTGTTATTTCAATTATTTTTGAATTCATTTTCATTAAATGTGGACATTTTTTAACAAAAAAAAAAAATTATACTCTTTTTTTAAAAAAAATTACGGAGTTCTACTAAACGGTGCCAAATGAGTATGATAATAGAAATATAAGGAATAATTTTGAATAAAATACATTAAATTACCTATATATTCTAAGGGATTTTAAAAAAAAAATGTTAAAAAAGTGAAAAATAAGAATATAAACAAGGTAAAAATTTGAAATAACTGCATAATTTACAAGACAAGTAATAATGAGAATACATATAAAATCATTCACCACCTTAGGTACTATGATAGAAACCAAGGATAACCATCCACACGACCATCTCCATGCATCTATCAAAGCTCTACAGTCGTAACAATACCATTAGGGATGAAATGTTTCCTAACAATTCAAGTCATTTGAAGGTTTATTCCTAGAAACTAGAATCAAATTGACCTACTATGAAATAAACATTCAAGATTCTTCTAAAACATAACAAATAATTCCTTTGAATAATTTTGCATAGCCACTAAGTCAGAATAGTAAGCATTTTTGAAACATAAAGGTGGATAACTATGCATAAGCTTAAACATCATTTATGGTGAGACACAACTAGTTGTTGGATAACCATCCTTAAATATTTGTAAGAATTGATTTCCATTACCCTGTAATGACCTAGGCCCTAAATTTCTCCTCATTGATATTTAGAACCATCACCCACCAAAAATCCTTCAACTAGTATTACAACGTATTTCTTAACACATGTAGCCTCCATAACTATTGGCATTAAGGTATCCCAACATTAGAGTCCAAACATGTTTACTTTATTATTTATCACCCAGTTTAGAAGTCCTAAAATTAAGGGACTATTGTCATAAGTTGCTACCTTGGAACTATGGTGAATTTTTGTTATGGCTATGATGACTACTAGTTCAGTGGAAGAGTCTTATAGATTTATTATTTGTAAATAGGTATTTATGGTGGGGTTTACTTTTGACAAGCGGTATAAGGAGATGTTGCATATGCCAAGGTGACCATTATGGATGGGTTATTCTCTATGGTGCTTTCAAAGGGTGTTTGGTTGGCTCCTTGTATAAGTTATATATATGTGTGATCCAATGCAATACTACATATGTGAAGTCCAATAGAAGGGCTTTGGATTCTTCATCATCTCCATTAGGTCAAGAAAAAAAGAAGATTGTTGTTTCTACATCTAATGGACATGATTTCATAGTACCTAAGAGTTCAAATGATTTCGATTGAAGCTTCCATCTGAAAAGACAATGTTGTTCAGCAAATAGCTTGGTCACATTACTGAGAAGGGTCTTAAAGCCCTTAAAATAAGAGCTTTATTGAAGGCCTTGATGATTGCAATATCAAGTTTGACTTTTGCAAACATTGTGTTTATAGTAAATAATTTTTATTTTTTTTTGTTTTCATTCTACTTCTCATAAATATTTTGAGGCTTTCGATTATATTGATTCAATTGTGTTTGGTCTTGTTAATGTTGCTTCAATATCTAGATCTGTGTATTAAAAATCTTTTATAGATGACTATAGTAGGACATTTGTTTAAATAATAAATTTGTAGTCAGTTTATGGAATTTAAATCCTTGGTTGAAAACTAGATTGGTAGAAAAAGCAAGTGTTTGAGTATTAAAAATGGTGGTGATTATTTTTAGTAGAATTTGATGGGTTTTTAAAGGACCATGGGAATAGATGGACAAGAAAACTCCATATATCTCACAATAAAATGGAGTTACAAAGAGGATGATCAGAATGTTGGTGGAGAGGGCTAAGAATATGTTGATTTGTGTTAGGCTTGAAAAGAAGTTATGGACTAAAGTTCTAGCTACTAGATGTAATTTCATTTATATATCTCCTATTTTGCTGCTATTCAAGAGACACCCATGGAAGCACATGGTATGGTAAGGAACCTTTATTAGGACATCTCATAGTCTTTTGTTGTGAGGAATATACACATGGTTGAGTGAGAAAATATCAAAATTACAGAACAAAGTGGTTAAGTGAATCTTAATTTTCTACAGTTTTAGTTTGAAAGGTTCCAAAAATGTTTTTGATATAAGTAGCAGCAAGAGGGTGCTAACTCGAGGTACAAAGAAGCTGACAGAATAGAATTAACAACATATTAAATTAGAGAGTCAGTAGAGATAAACATGAACATCATCTACCTCTAACAAAAACCAAAATAAAAAAGCTAAACTGGCAGTGATAAGTGTCCCAAAAGCAAACAGTATCAAAGCTTAACAACCAAAAAGTAACACGAAGACACGCAGGGCTGTTTAACAGAAATAAAGTCTTATGCTTAAAACTAAACTTAAACAAATTGGTCCAAAAATAGGGCTTGGGGTCCGCAGTGTAACAACACCCCAACCCACACTTCACCATCAGCTGGATCCCTTCCTGTCCCATAAGCGCTTCGACAACAGTAGGTCCACCCACTCCTCATTGAGAAATTTGAAGAGTTCCCTGTTTCCTTCTATAGACTCCATCCCAGCCGAGGCTTTGTCATTCAACAAGCAGAGGGTAGTGGAGGTGTGCATGAATTTGAGAGAAAACTTGTTGACATCCGCTAGCCTC
The DNA here is from genome assembly GCA_018584345.1 of Thuja plicata. Classification (NCBI taxonomy): domain Eukaryota; kingdom Viridiplantae; phylum Streptophyta; class Pinopsida; order Cupressales; family Cupressaceae; genus Thuja; species Thuja plicata. The sequence goes on from MU226166.1 coordinate 1,960,132, forward strand.
CTATTTGTGTTGGCCGAGTGCTCATTCAATTTGGACACCGTATTCTCAAAATTGACAATCTGGAACTTAATTTTACCAACAAGGCCAGTGCCCACATCAGTTTTAGGGATCTATGTCCTATTATCCTTGCAAGAATCTTTGTTGCCCATACCAACCACATTGTCCTGGTTATCAGTTTTCCCCCCTTCAAGGTCAGTGTTAGTCTAGTTGTCATCCCGACTGGGGGACTCAACCAAAACATCATGTTTATTGAACAACTCCTTCATAGCCTATTTCCCTTTCTCTTTGGCGAGATGAGAAGACCGGCGGGTACTAGTGGGCTGGGAGTCAGCATTCTGAGGGCAATCCAGGTTAATGAAGATTTTTTTGCAATTTTTGGCAGGCTAGGGAGAGTCCTCTAAGGTCAGGTCATTCTTTCTACCAGCGTGAGGAGCAGGGGTAGGGCAGGTTCCAAAAGAATTAGGGCTAGCAGCAAGGATCAAGCCACCAATAGAACCAGAAGGTGAGGGAATGCCTTGATTGAGGGAGATCAAGGGTGACAAATTTTGCTGGGCAAGTTGGGTGATTTCCACAATGAGCAGAGGGCAGAGAGCCCGGTGGAAGTGATAAATCCTAAAGATAAGCCCCTGGTGAAGGTAAATTGGTTTTTTACCCAGAGAGATAGCCTCATTCACGGTGGCCACATTATTTTCTAAAGAGTGCAGAAGGTAAAAAGGCAAGGAAATTAATAGTTTATGCCTAAGATGATTAAGAAAAGGAAGGTGGTAATTGTATAATGTACCAAACCTACCCTCCAGGGTGAAATATTTCATGATGAGCTTGCACATCTTCACCCAAAATTTAGGAAAGTCAGTTGTGCTATAACCACCATTTTTAGACACGGGTTTGTCGTCATTAGCAAAGAACTGGTCGAACTCTTTTTTGGCTTGGGTTTTGGTGGTTTTATTCCACTTCCTTCCCGTGGTTTCCATACCTGTGGCTTTACCAATAACCTTCTCGTTAATCTCAAAAGTGATACCGTTAATGGTGACCCTTCTCTCATTCCAGCTTTTGGCGAATTGGTGAGATATCATTTCATCGTGCCCAGGCAGACATTTCATGAAGGGTAGAATCCCACCTTCTTTACAAAAATACATCACCATAGGGTCCGAGGTGAACTCTTCCTCAATCTTATCAGGTTCAATCCTATGGCGATCCCCTCCCATGTTTGCAGAGTTGTTCGAAGCAGCCTTCACACAATAATTCTACACCTAGTATGAGCCAAAATCCTTCCTAGCACAATACCACCAAAAATTAGAGCACAAAAATAAAGTAGAGCCGTTGCATGAAATGGTAAAAATGGGGTAAAAACTTGGCCTAAAATATCTGTCTTTTCGCATACGAAACCTGCTAAAATAATTGCCTTTAGGCACAAAAATCACCATCAAGGGTGCTACTAGGGTTAACATGTGGGAATGACATTGTAACCCATAATTACCATCAAAAAAATATTTTTCATATCTCTTAATAATCACCATGAATCTCAAAAGTATCTAATGCCATAAAAAGACATCATGACACTTTATGATTGTAATGACTCAAGTAATCCACATCGTCCACCAAAAAGAATTGGGGATCCTACATTCAGCAGCCATGTGGCCTTTCCAAATGCGATAAACAACCAAGATGAATTGGATATTGCTCTGGGGTCCGCCTTTTAGAGCCCAAATCAGACTATGATTTTTAAACATTTTGGTTGTTGTTGTTGATTCCGCTCATTTCCTGTCCAAGTAGGTCGTAAGTATTTTTGGGCAGCTGATTAGCAGCACACCAACAATGTAAGCCAAACATCTAGTGAAGTATGATATTTCATGAGTTAAAATCTTCCACAATAGATTTACAGCCAACGAAGGAAGAGAAGTAGAAAAGGAGGTAGTTTAGGTACCATCTATGCTAATAGGAAATTAGAGCTTAAGTAGCTCTAAAAATTTTAAATAAAAGAAAGAACCTCAACCTCAATATTTGAGAAGGCCTACTCATGATAGGAAACAACCTAAAATATATGGTTATCACTAGAAAGTTTCAGATGTTCTCTTCTAGATATTTTCTTTTATTTCTAATATAGGTAAACCTAGGATGCGTAGAGGGACTATGAGTATACATGATGAAAATTGTTTGATGGAAACCATGAATAAAAAGATGGCTACATCAAAGAAGAATGTTATATGGGAATTTTTACCTTTTCCTAATGGACAACAAACTCTTAGATGTAAATGGGTGTTCAAGAAGAAACCAGATCTAGCTAGTATTATAAAGAAGCACAAGGCATAGTTTCCCACGAAGGGATACTCTCAAATGGAGGGAGTTTATTATGGTGAAATATTCTATACTATAGCTAAGATGGAATCTATTTGATTCTAGTTATCACTTGAGAAATGTATGGTTTGGAAGACGAGTAAATAGATTTGAAGATCATGTTCCTTCGCAATTATTTGGAGGAGGTAATTTAAATAAGAGACCCAAATATTTTAATTGAAAATGGAAAGAGGATGTTTTTTATAAGTTGCATAAATCTCTAGATCATTTGAATCAATCTCCTGGAATGTGGTATCAAAATTTGGACACCTATGTGTTGTGTTTTAGATTTTTGTATGTAAATCTAACAATTATGTGTATAAAAATTATGAAAAGTAGTCATATTATTATCATATTCTTGTATCTGGACATCTATTTTTATTGGAAATAGTAAAATAATGATTTAATATTTGAAGTCACAATTTCTAGCACAACTTAAAGTAGAATATATAGGTGTGGTAATATATATTCTTGGGATTGATAATTAGAGATAGAGCTAGCAGAAATATTTGGATTAGCTAGAGTAAATATTTTAACTCTATGTTAGAGAGATTCAAAACAATATCTTGAGGGTAGTTAGTTTTTCTAGAGTTACAAGTGATGAAGCATTCTATAGAGGATTGCCCAAAATATCCTACTAAGATGGAGGACACATCTAGATTACCTTATGAAGTGATATTGTAGTGTGATGTATGCTATGCTCTATACAAGGCCATACATTACTCAAGTAGTCAGAATTCTTAGTTAGTATATGGCTAGTCTTGCTAGGGAACATTTGGATGTAGCTTAGAGAGTATATAGGTATTTGGGGGTACTTTTAAGTATTCCTTGTCTTTTCATTGTTACCATACTAGACCCAAATATTCAATTTGCATTTATGGATGTGTGGATTCAAATTAGGTAGGTGAAAATTGTAGTAAAAGATCTAGAAGTGGATATGTTTTGATGATATTTGGTGGTGGTATCAATTTAATGAGTAAGTAGATGGGTGTACTTAAATTTTCCACTATAGAAGTAGAGTACGTGAAACATACTCATTCTTGTAAGGAAGATATTTGGTTTACGAGATTGTGTTTTGATATTGGTTATGATGTATGACAAATTAATATCTAATATGATAGTTAGAGTATCATTTGTTTAGTGAAGACTCTAGTTTAAGTGCCCAAACAAAGCATATTGATATTCAATTTCATTTTGTTCATGATATAGTTGAAGATGAAAAGGTGACGATGAAGAAAATTAATAATTTGGAAATGTTGAGATGCATTGATGAGACTAATGAGAAATGAGAAGTTCTAATGGTGCATCAGTTCTATGGAGCATGGGGAATTGATAAAGTGATAAATCTTTTACTCTTATAAGGTCTTCAACAAGTGGGAGAATATTAGGTTTAAGTTGTCTCGACATTTGAGTACAAACATATATTTAATTTTTGATTATTTATTTTACTGTGCAAACTATAGAATCCTCAAATTAGGGGACTAGTGTCATTAGTTTCTATGTTTTAACTATGATGAATTTATCTTATGGCTATGACAGTTAGTAGTTTGGTGGAAGAGTCTTCGAGAGAGGTAATTTGGCAATTGGTATTTATGGTGGAGTTTAGTATTAAGAAGTGGTGTAAGTAGGTGTTGCATATGTCAAGGTGACTATAATAGGAGAGGTATGCATTATTTCTTTGGATGTTTCTCTGTGCAATGTGTCATGGGATTAGCATGTTGTTGTTTATGACACCATATACCTATTTAGCATTGGAGTTGGTTTTGGAAACCATGGGCATTTTCTACTAATATTAAGATCTATAAATATATGGATTCTTAGTATAATTTACATGACATGTTGTATATCTTCTAAGAATATTTAATGTGCTTAATTTTATATAAAATTCCTTGTTTCTATATTCAATCTAATAGAGAATTGGCTCAAGGAATTTTATTGTAACTATTTTTTTGTTGGTGATAAGACAATTGATTCTGGCTTTTGGAGTGTGGGTTCTTCCCTCAAAGGATTTTTCTCCACATATATCTAGTGTTATGATTTTATTTTGTTAAATCACATTTTGTATGTGTTTATCTAATTCATAGTAGTTAAGGGTTTGTAATAAATTTTTAAATTATCTCTACTATTTTGATTAGATAAAGTGGGAGAAGACCCAAACCCTTACAGAATAGGTAACAAGTAGCAGGGAATTGGAGTCATGAAGGGTGAGATCTCTCAAAAAATAACAACATAAATAGAACCCAAAAAATAGGAATATTAATGAAAAAAAATAGGAAAAAACCACACACAAAATACAACTTTTAGAGAGAGTGCATTTTAATATACATCTAGTAATGGTTTAATTATTTCAATATGTGTCAAAAGCAACCTTTGTTTTCTTTACCTTGGGTAGACAAAAAGTCACTAGAATCCCCCAATGCTAAACTATCTATAGTCTATCTTCTTTTTTCTTTTGGAATGACAATGTTCTAATTCCTCTTGGAGGATTTGTAGTGATTCAGAGGTCTTGCGTATCATTTCTTTACTATAGTTAACCACTTCAAAAAAAAAATTGATATCATCTTGGGTTTTTTTATAGTGCCGATGACATACAATATTTCCTTTTTTTTCTTAATTAAAGGGTGCTAACGCAAGAAGTTCCTTGACTTAGATATCAATATTATCCAAATTGTTAAGTCTATTATTAAGGATATCCGTAATAACCCAAATCCTCTCATCATGAGCTAGAATTGACCAATCTCTAGCTCTTGCATCTAGTTCTGCCAAGGCCTCAAGCTTGTTTATTTTATTTTTTGCCATGTACGATTGGGCCAACATCTAGTGCACAATTTTATTCTAGTTTTTTATATGCCACACGAAATTTATTAACTGTATCCATAATTTATATCATTCCAAATATTCTGAGAAGATGAAGTAGGTGAGTTAGGAGGGGAGGCTGGAATAGCCAAGAAGGGGTTGGGTCTCATCGTATGCACATCTCTCATATTAAATTTAGCATTTTGATGCAATTATGTTCCTTTCAATATCAATATAGTCATTACAAATGAGAAATTCTAATATATAGTTTTTTGGCTCTATAAAATTTTTGTCACCAATAGTTTGATATTAAATTCCTCTAAAATTTGTTAGCAATTCTAACAATAGTATAGTTAAATTGATGATATCATAACATGTTTTGCTAATTTATTATGGTAATATAAAATAGGATTGAGAAATATGCAGCCAAGTGTGAGATAGAGATGAGAAAAAAGACCAGTATAGATTACATTAAGAAATAAGAGTAGGTACAATAATAATTATTATAATATTAAGAAAAATATTAAATAAGGAGTGAGGCTACGAAGAAGGGAAGTGGAGGCAATAGGGTCTCTTGTTAAAAAGGAAAGTTTTTTTATGGAGACGACAATGGGGTAGATGAAATAGATAATTTCATGGCTAGGGGAGGTACTTATGGGTATGTGCAAGATCATGGGGGGCCAAACTATGCCCTTAAGTGGTAATGAAAAATCAGCAAAATCATGGTTAGACAACTTGACGTGAAAATTTGAACTAGCTATCAACTTAATATCAAAAAGTTGTAAGAATAGAATCTGTAGGAAATTGAATGTAGTTTCTAAAATACTAGACCTTTTTTGAAAAAAAGTTAATATGATTGGTGAAAAGTATAGATTTCAATGCAGCAGTAAAAAATTTCAGGAAAAAAATAAGAAGTAGGTGTATGTCTGACCACCTTAATCATAATCAAATGATAATATTTTTTTATAAGATTTTATATATAAGTAGTAGATTCCTTCCCAGATGTGATGCATATTTTTGTGTAATTTTATGGTAAAAAAATAATTAATTATGAATTATCTTCTACAACATTTTCAAAATAAAAAAACTCCCGTGTCTGACCACCTTAACTCATTGAAAAATTTACCAAATTCAAAAAAATAAATTTTTTTCTTATAGTAGGCGAAGCATAGAATGTGACGCATTTTTCAGTTTTCAAAAATGTTATACCGTCTGAAAGTTATAGCCATTTTACAATCAGTATATAAATCAGCACTTTAGAGGTAACTCAATTGGAAAATAACTAATAATTACTTACCAAATTCAAAATTTGACAGCAACAATATCGATAGAAAGCTAATAATCTCCTTAAGATACCCTTTTTGTTTCATCAAATTTGGGTAAAAAAAAAGTCGTCAGCTACATGGTCGAAGTCTGGAACTCAGAGAAACAGGGGAAAAACACATTTTTGAGACATCTGAAGAGTTGACCAGGTAGGTATGGTGCACAAAGCAATACCGAGCCTAATTGGGTACCCGATATTTTTGGGTACCCGATAAAGCTGGTAGAATTTTGAATTTTGAATTTTCCCTCCCCTTTCTCCCTCTTTCCCTCCCCTTTCTCCATACTTCATATGATATTATATATATTAGATAATATATAATATCTATTATATATTGAATTATATATTAAATATTATATATTGAATTATATATATTAAATATTATATAATATATATTAATATTAAATATTACATTATATATCATGTATATTATATATTATTTTATACATATTATATATTAATATGTATTTTACAATATATTACATAATATCTTCATCTTTAAATTGTATGTAATATATATTTTATATTATAATATATAATATAACCTGAGAG
>MU226166.1:1997112-2017808 GCA_018584345.1 Thuja plicata
TTTGGATGTCAAACAAAGAAATCAGAAATACAAGAATCCACATACATATGAAGATCACTATGTCCAATCTAATCGACATGTGACTACAAAGAAAAAGGAAATATTCAAGAGACCACAAAGGTCCACTAAGAAAAGAACCAAATCAAAGAAAATATGAGTTCCTAAATACATTATGAAAGAATTGCATTCTAAATCATCTGATGCAAATAGAAAATCAAATGCTATATGGATTCCCAAGTCTCTTCTCAGGGACTTGGATACAAAAAGAAAAGAAAAAGTTATGTGGATTCCCAAGTCTCTCTTAAAAGGCTTGAACAAAAAGGAACAATCAGAGTTGGCATCCAACTTTCCAAAGTCTTCCACTTCATCTCCATCTAAACATCTCCCATCTTCTGACTCCATCTTGGGTCCTTGCGTACCAAGATCCATATCCACTCATCCATCAACATCTCAAGCTATTCCATCCACTTTTCCTCCATGCGTCCACTACCCTTTGAGGAGTGTGTCAATGTTGATCTTGTAACCTACTATCCTTCCATATTGGGTCCTTACATTCCTTCTTTTTCTCTCATCCAATCCATTACATAAAATTCTGGCCTCCATCTTCCTTATCCTCCATTTCATCTTCCTATCAACATCTTTGAGCATACTTTCAGCGGCCTTGGCCCCTCATAGCATATCCTTCGAAGGAGCACTATCTAAAGAGCAAGAAGATTAAGAAAAAAGAAAAGAGAAAAATAACAAAAGAAAAAAAATGAAAAAGTGCCTTGGTGAAAACCTGGTAAACAAGCGCCTTGGTAGCAAAAGTAAAGAGAAATCAATTCATCCTATGGTGAAAACCACTTCTTGTGGCACCTTGGATAAGTACCATGATGAAAACCTAGCAAATAGGTGTCATGTGTAATTCCTCCTACTTGCACTTTTCACTTGGGGGCAAGATCCTTCCATCTCATCTTATCCTTCATATCTTACATCTAGCTAGTCTGTGAGCATCCATGTTCCTTCCTATGATCTTGACAAGGTTGAGCCTATCCTTGAACACACATGTATCTTGACATTCACTATCCTTTCCATCAGCCTATTTACTTTCTCTCACCCATGGCACCCTATTGTGATCTTTCTTATCTAAAGCCTATCCTTCCTATATCTGAGCATTACTACCATAATCCAAAACATGTGCTTATACCTCCATCACCCCTTATCCCAATTACACTTTCATAGCTCTATCCTATCCAAAGTTGACCCCTTGGTTTTGATCAAAATTGAAAAACTATTTCTCAAAAGTCTCTTGATATGTCCACTCTTTTGGACGACATGCTTTCATGACATCAGGTCATTATCCTATATTCTCTTCAGCACTACTCCATGAGCCTACATTTGCTATATTCTTATTTCCCTAGCTTGGGTAATCTTGAGGAGACTGTCTTTGAGGCTTATATTCACTCTCTTCATCCATCATTGCTTATTCATCTCACACATCAGCTTTCTAATCCATCTAGAATGTCCTACACCTCACTAGACATTGGGGGCATACCAATGTGATCTTGCTTGAGATCGAGTAATCTTTAAAAATTGTAAAAATTCTAAAAATTCTAAAATCTAAAAAAATTGTAAAATCTTTAAAAAGACTAAAGATCTTTTTCTTTCCTACTTTATTTTGCTTTCCTACTTCAATTTTCTCATGCTTTTGCTCTCAGTCATCTTTTAGATTTCTCTCGACCTCGCAGCATATCTTGGCTTTCTCGCAGTTGCTCTTTCACTTTCCTGCTTCAGTTTTTTTTCTCGCTTTAGTTCGCTTTCCTGCTTTAGTGTCCTCATGCATTTGCTTTCAGTCATCTTCAAGATTTTGCGTGACCTCACATGGATTGAAACTGGTCACTCTTGGGGGCATGTTCCTGGTCTAGGGGGCATTGTCTTATCTTTTTGGATTCTTTCTCCTTTTGCATCGGTCACCAGTGGATCTCACTGCGTCTGCCTGTCGATGCTCCATAGCACTTTGTCTCTTCTTGAGACTCTCTTTTGCATCATTCACTAGTGGTCCTCACTGCATCTTCCTACTGATGCTTTGATCTTGTTATCAATCTTCTCACTTGAGAATCTCTCTCATGACAGCCACCAGTGGTTCTCACTAAGTCTACCTACTGTCGCTATTACTGAGATTTCTTGCTTTTTATCACTATTTTTTTGTTTGGCTTTGATCTGTTCGTTACTTGGGGGCATGGCTCCCCATTTTTCTTGTTCTTCGGTTTACACTTGAGTCAGTAATCTTGTCAAAGGACAACTTTCTATTGGCACAAACTGGTGTTTTTCAACACCTTAATCAAGCAATGTTTTTCAACACTCTCTTTGGACACATCTATGTTTTTCAACACACATCGGATATGATTAACTCTTTCTTTGTATGTTGTCTATTCTTATGAATTTCACTAATATTTTCTTTGTCTACTGCTTGTTGGTATAGTTTCAATGATCTGGCAACATCAACTAAATAGGGTGTATGTGATAAGAGCTTCTGCATCAAGGTGGAAAAGCCTCACATCCCTCAATCTTGTTTATTTGTATGCCAAGGGGAGGTCAAAACTATCTCCATGACTGTTATTTCTATGTTTGTTTACTTGTGAACTTTTATTACATCAAATTGGAAACAATGTTTAGGTCACCTTGGCTTTTGTGCCTCAGTGCTTATGTTCGTTTCCTACATTTTATCCGATGAAAGTCATATTCAGATTCTTATGGTTGCAGCGGCACCAATAAGGATTGTATTGACTCCGATGATCCAAAAGCACTTGATGATGATAAATACGATGAGTCCAACAACCAAGTCCTAGGATTGCATTTAGCTTAGGCTTGCATTGGCATTATAGGCTTGCATTCACATTTTAGGCTTGCATCGCGACAGTTTTGGTGCATTCTTCATGGTCTTCTCATTCTTTGAAGGTCCTCATCTTTTATCCTAGCTTCCTCTTGACTACACAAGTGTTTGATCCTCACTCTCTATCTTCAGCTATCTTCTCAATCAATTTTCGTGATTGAAATTGAAATCTGACACTTCTATATATGCTTGTGCAGTCAACTTTCTGATGTTTCTTTCTTGTTAGGATTATCTCTTGTTATCATTTTCTTAGCTTCTGCAATCTTTTCTTCAAAGTCAACTCTAGTCAAATATGGTCAACTATGGTCAAACCTGATCAACAGGACCTCTCGATCGCTCTAAATCGATTCTTCTCTCTTTTTCTGCGATTTCTCACTCTCATCATTATGATGTGTCTTCTTTCGATTTCACTCCCGATGGGGCAAGATGATTGCATCATTGATCTTTTTGCATTATTCTCGAATTAGTCTGATTTGAATCAAAAATCCCCATCGCTAGGGGCATCTCATCACTTGGGGCATATTCAATTTTTCATACCTTATAGTCAAAATTGGATATTCCATGATCTTGAATCTCTAGAGACATCTTGATGTCTCGCATCTTGTCATCTATCTTTCTAGGTATCTGAGAAATCTAACTCAGATCCTCAAGGATCAAGCTTCATTCTGGAGAAGATTCTTGAAATCTCATTGGGTATTGGGGCAATCTAACCCTAATTCCTAAAATTTATGCTTCATTCTAAAGATTACTCTCAAAACTCTTTAGACCGTTAACTAGGTAATCTAACCTGGATCTCAGAGGGCCTACCTTCATATTGGGGCAATCTAACCCTGATTCTGGAGATAGTCCTAGATCTTCATCAGCTATTAGGGGACATTGGGGCAACCTAACCCTGATTTTGATCTTCACTTCAGACTATTCTTTGAATCAGTGCACTGCTCTCATATCAATTCAAAGAGGGGAAAAATGTAACACCCCAAAATTGGCACCTAATAATCTTAATCAATTTTTGTGCATTCCTTCAATTTTCTCATCTTCAAAGTCCTATTGTACTAGGAAAATTCTTCTCTTAATTGACTTTAATTGACTGAGTTTCAAATGCGGAAAACCCAAATTTGCATAAATCTGACATTATATTTAATTCCTAAATTTTTAGAGTTTATTACCTAAAAAACCCCTATGATTAATTGATTTAATCCTAAAGTCTTAAGTGCTTTTAATTAAATCAATTCCACCCCCTTTGGCTAATATACATAAGAGGAATTGAAAGGCTATTTAATTATTGGATGAATTATCCTCAAAAAGGAATTCCATAATTCCATGTGAAAGGACACTCATGTGGCAATAATCCACCCTTTTAATTAAATAATCTTTGCATTTTTGTCTCAAATGGAAATGAAGAGACCACCGTTTCTTTTCAAGAAACTCTTCACTCTCTTTCTATGGTTTTCTATAAATTGGACCTCTTTTTCTTCATTAGAGAGCATGATTTTTGAGAGCACCAAATCTATAGTCAATTTGCATTTAATTTCTTTCATGCTTTAAGCTTAAAATTTGCATAGTTAGGCTAGTTTCAATTGGAATTGAAGATATATGCTTTCATTTATGATTCATTTATATGTCTAACATTTCAATTTTATTCTTGCAAGCTTTCTAGATTAATATCAATTCCTTTTCTAGTTTAAATGCAATTTTCATTCTAGATTAAAAGCATTTAAATTCTAGATTAGGAGCATTTGATTTTCATAGAGTAATTGCAATTTGATTCCATAGACTAGTTGTAATTCATTCTTAGATTAATTGCAATTCACTTTCTTAGATTAATTGCATCTCTTTTCATAGAGTAGTTGCAATTTCAATTTCATAGAGTAATGGCAATTTCATATTTTCTCACATTCTAGAAATCCTCCATGTTAGCAATGGTCAGGTTGTTGGCTCTCGTTCTGAGGGTAAAATTGACATCCACAACTAATTAGGAGGCAGCAAGTCATTTCAATTGAGTTTGCAGGACAAACAATTCATGTTTGTCTTTGTAAATTGAACAATTGAGTAAAGACTATGTTGTGTTTGTGCCAAATTCAGAGGTCTACATTCAGCATATAACACCTTGTATCGAAAGTAATAGCGTTAATTTTACATATTCAAGGACTTTTGATAGAATGTACTTTCTGTTGAAAGACCCTACTTTCTATCGAAAGTACATTCTAAATCCGCCTACTTTGCAAATTTTTGGAGGAATTTCTTCCTCCAAAAAAGTGTAACCTACTATTGTGGGTTCACCCTGTTGGGGATTTTGGTGGCTTTGTTAATTTTTCTAGTCACACAATTGCTTATAGTTTGAAATAGCCCAATTCGGTCTTGGTTTGTTTTTGTTAGGTTTTTGTTCTTTTGGGGTCATGTTCATCCATGTTCGAGCCTGATATTTTTTTCCCTTTTCTTCTCAAGAAGTTTGTTGTTTTTCTTAGATATGTTCTTCACCATGAGACTCCTATTGAGGTGGAGGTTATCCCTATTAAGCTGTGATTTATTCTTGTGGCTACAATGTGAGTTTGGATATTTTTTCTCTTGTTTTCATGTTTATTGTTTCCTATTGAGGTGATGACATTTCCTATGGAGGTGGAGATCTTTTAGAAAGAGGTTAATTATTTCTCTATGTTGTGTTATCTCAGCTTTGGCTACTCAATTGTGGTGTTGACGTGTGTTTGGTTCTCCCCTCTAGTGTTTTATTTATATACTACTCCTATCAATGTGGGATCCTCTCCTAATTAGGTGGAGAGGATTTTTGCAGGTGGGGATTTGTTTCTCTAATGGGAGTTCTTTGGAATTTCTTGTAGGGTGGTTTTGGGTACCATTTTAAAAGTTATATTAAAGGTTTAGGGAGCCTTATAAACTACCTTCTCCTCTTCTTAGTTTTGTATGCTTGGGAGGTATTGTACAATCATTTTTAAGGATTAACTCTATGATTTTGAATGTTATAGGTTTGGGAGCTTGGTCAAAACCTAATGTTCAGGTTAAGGGAGCTTGGAAAAATCCTTGGATCTTTCTTCAAGGTTAAGGGAGCTTGGAAAAACCCTTGGATATTTCTTCAAGATTAAGGGATCATGTTAAAACCCCATAGTCCATGTTCATAAGTGTTTCCCTTTTGTTGCAACTTGAGCTTGATTTTAATTTTTCTCCTTGGGAAGACTTTTTAGTTACTTCTGGGCCTACTTGTTAATTATGTTTTATGTTTTGAGGCTGATTTTAACTTATGGATTCTATATCCCTATAAAAATTTGTTTGTACACATGCTTTTGAGACCCCTTCAAAACATTTTTTACCTAATAAAAAAAATTATTATAAAATAAATTAAGATAATGAGGAAAAGGTCAATGGAATACGATTGCATATCCAACAAGAAAATCTAGAAAGGTGAGTATATTTTGAAAAATACTTTTCCATGTTTAATTTACATTTAATATATTTATATTATTTGAAGTTAGAGATATGTTCAATTTAGAAAATGAGACTACTCGCTTAACTGCACAAGACAAAAACCAATCTTTACAAAACCTATAGAAATTTTCAATAGATAAAATAAAACTACACATATGAGGATTCTTTAACATAATATGATTTTCCACATAATTTCTATAATGAAGTCGTTCTTTTAGCAAAAGGGATTATTTTGAATTTTAGAATAAGTCTAAGGTTGTAAATTCTTTTTTTCATCTTTGTCAATTATTTCTAAATCATACAAAAATCTTTTGTATACTAATCAAATAAGTGAACAATAACATTTTAAATGAAGTAACTTCCCGCCCAAGCTCTGCAACTTCCCACCCAAGCTCAAATTTCAAACTACAAGCTCCCATACCTGCCTCCTCTGGGGAAGATGTTGCCTCCCTAGCTGACCCACCTTCTGGCCCTGATGGACCCCAGATTTCCTCTATCATGGCCCCAATGATTGAGTCAACAGGGGAATCTCAAAAAGTGTCCTCTTCTGCTAATACCTCGTTGTCCCCCCTTAAACCTAATTGGAAAGGGGCCCTTGTTGGAGAAGCTCACCAGTCTTTGGAGGCTCTTCTGGTGGATTTAATTTAGACTAAGGAAGGTGTTGAACTATCACTACCAGACTCAGTGGTGAATCACACGATGGCAGACTTTCAGCTGGCCCTAGTTTGTCGATTCTTTAACCTTTGACCTACCATAGAAATGGTTATAAAATGGGTTTCTAACCAGTGGAAGATCAAGGGTTCTGTTCTAGTTTCTGCTATGTCAAGAGGAATTTTTTTGTTTAAGTTTACCACTGTAGAGGACCTATCTTGTGTGCTATCGGGTTCGTGGGTTTACGGAAAGCACTTCCTGGCCCTTACGAAATGGAAACCTGAATTCAATCTGGCGATGAATCTAACAAGAATGACTCTGGTTTGGGTCTGTCTCCCAGGCCTCCCACTTGAGTATTGGGATGAGTAAGTCTTCTGATGGAGGACCAGGTGACTTGTTCTAAATCTAGGTTGTTGTTTGCTAGATTCTGTGCGAATATCACTATGAATAAAATCCTACCCAACTTTGTCATTTTCAAATCTAAAATGGGTAGATGGACCCAAGCATTGGTGTATGAGAATGCTACCCTATTCTACCATAAATGTGATAGCAGAGGCCACTCTAGTGATACTTTTAAGTCCTCCAAGTTGGGAAAAAAAAAAGGGAACAAGGACAAAGGAATAGTTGAGGATCCACCCTCCATAGGTGAAGAGAAAAATTTGGATTCTAGGCCACCCTCAGTGGCTAACGAAATAGAATATGAAGATTTGGAACTTGAGGAAGGTGAGATCATCCCCCCCAGGAGTTAGATATGGGGTGTTCCAGTCCTTCTCCTAATCTATCTATGGAGGAACCTATTCTCCAGCCTTTGGCAGAGCCAGTAAGACCCCCCTGATGCCCCCCTGAGGGGAGGATGACTAACCCTACTGAGGAGGAATGACCTACCATTGTGATTTCTCTCAAGTTACAATCCCCAAAGCTGGATGCTAAACCTCCCCCCAAATTTTGTGAAGAAGAACTCCTCCAGCTCCCTAGATGGTTTAGAGGATGAGGATGGGAAATGGAAACACACAGAAAAAGAAAACCAAGCCTAAAAAGGCTGATGTGGGAATGGAAACACCCAAAGGAAGGCCTTCAGAATGGGAAAGGAGATTGAGAGGGTCCACAAGGGATGTTACAGCAGGTAAGCAGCAAACCCTGGAATCTTGTTTCAAAAATAAGAAATAAATTGCCTTTCTTAGAAGGTGAGGGGTTTGAACAGCTCCCTTAAACAAAATGTTGTCAAACATTACATCTTTGATCTCAAGCTAGATGTTCTACTCTTACAAGAGGTTAAGATGTCTGCCTGTAATTTTGCTACCCTGGTGCCCAATCTTTGGCCAGGGGCTGCTTTCCTTTACTCTGAAGCTGTGGGTGCTTTTGGTGGTATTGCTACGCTCTGGAACCCCAATAGAATAACTGGTCAGCTGGATTCTTCTTTCCCTAACTTCCTTGCTGTCACCTTTAGGAAGAATGGAACTGAATGGACCATCTTCAATATTTATGCTCCTAACACCCAGTATGGTAGAGCTTCCCTATGGGTTGATCTTGGCCATCGGCTGGATCGGGACTATTCAGTGAAGTTTCTGTTGGCAGGTGATTTTAACACCCCCCTTTATCCCTCGGAAAAGTGTGGTGGTCTAATGGATTACTCGGATAGCATGGGGGAGCTGTCTGATTTTATCTCTTCCATAGGTCTTCTTGACATCACTTTGAAGGGGAAACCCTTCATTTGGTCCAACAATAGGAAGGGTACCCACCTCATCCAGGTGAGGCTAGATCGGGTCCTGGCCACCTCTTCATGGAACCTTTGGTTGAACTCTTCCTATTCTTCCCTCCTTAGAACTACTTCAGATCATAACCCCCTCCTTCTCTGCTAGCTTGACACCCCTAAACTCATCCCAGCACCCTTCATATTTGAAATTATGTGGTGCTCTAACCCATCCTTTAGAGATAAAGTGAAATTCTGGTGGAAGACTAATATCAGGGGTATTGCCATGTTTAGAATAGCCCAAAAGATTGAAATTATCAGAAGAGAGGTTAAAGGTTGGAGAAAACATATTTTTAGAGACTTCTTCAAAGAGAAAAAGGATCTCTCTAAAACCTTAGATTCCCTCCAGGCCCAATTGGTGTCTGGAAGATACCCACCCTAGATTCATTTGGAGGAGGAGTTGACTAGAGACAAGTGGTAGGAAACCCTGAAAAAAGAAGAAATCTACTAGAAGTAGAGATCTAGAATCCAGTGGCTTGTTGAAGGGGACAAGAACACGACCTTCTTCCATAGGTTTTCCAGCATCCATAAAAGAAGAAATACCATCTCTTCTATTATGGATGAAGGAGGGAACAAAGTCAAGGAGAAGGATAAAATTAATCAGGTTGCGGTTAACTACTTTAAGGGGTTGTACTCTGAGAAGGGTCCTATATGTCTGAATAGCATCCAAAATTAGCTCTTGGACCACATCCAAAGTGCTATTAATCTTAGTGATAATGACATGCTTATGAAGCAGGTCTCTGACGAGGAGGTCAAGAAGGCAGTCTTCAGTATGGGATCTTACAAAGCCCCTGGACTAGACAGATTTCCTCTGACATTTTTTAAAGAATATTGGGACATTGTGGGGATTGATGTTACCCGTGCTGCCAGATACTTCTTTAGGACTGGGCACCTTCTTAGACAGCATAATCAAACCTACATTATGCTTTTCCCTAAGCATGACAATCCTACATGTATGTTGGATTTTAGACTCATTAGCCTCTGCAATACCTTCTACAATATCCTTACCAAGATCCCGATTGGAAGAATCAAGCCTCTTCTAGACAAGATTATCTGCACTACTCATAAACATTTTGTGCCGGGTAGATAGATCCTAGATGCGGCCATTGCCACCCATGAAATCATCCATTCTATGGATAGAAGCAAGGTCCCAGGAATGGCCTTTAAACTGGATATCTCTAAAGCTTATGACAAAGTTAACTGGTCTTTTTTTCTTAAAATTATTTCTAAAATGGGATTTAATGAAAAGTTTATCTAGATTATACAAGAATATACTCAAACTGTTAGCTTCTCTATTCTTTTCAATGGCTCCCTTCGTGGCTATTTTATTTCAGAGAAGGGTCTTAAACAGGGAGACCCTCTCTCCCCCTACCTCTTTATTATGGTGGATAATGTGCTTAGCAGGAAACTATTTTTGTTGTCCACTACAAGAAGAATAAAAGGCATCAAACCTACTTCTACCCTTCCTTAGGTGGTGTTAGAATAGTTTGCAGATGACACTTTCCTCTTTGGGTATTCTTGAGTGATTGAGGCTAGACAGTGGAAACAAATCCTTGAAAGTTATGCATGGTCTTCTAGAAAGTGTATTAACTATCAAAAGAGTAGGATGTTATTCTTCAATACCCCCATGGAGTTACAAAATAAGGTGCTTCAAATACTGGGTTTTCTGGTAGCTTTGCTTCCTTCTACCTACCTTGGCCTCCCCCTCATGGTCAAAGAGGTGTCCCAAGATTTTTGGAATTTCATCCTTGAAAGTTCACCCAGAGGAAACTTGTGCTTGGCCAGATAATTGTCTTAGAAACACATAGCATCGGACTATTGTTTCAGGATTGGACACCCTAAATGGCTGCTAAGTAGATTATTTAGTCTCATTTAGTTATCGACCAGGGACGTAAACTTGGAATGGTGTTCGCAAAGTATATGCTTCAAACTTCCTTGATTCTTGTGGCTAAACCTATGCAATCGAAATACATTATGCTTTAGGAATCTACACTATCTCAATGAATGCAATTATGCTAAGAAAATAGTAATTACGAATAGGGGTTACTCTGCTCACCTATGCTGCAGGAACAGTACACCAGTTCTGCTACTAGTGGCTGCAGGAACAACAGAGTTCTATCTTCTACTTAATGAGAAAAGAAATAAATTATAATCTAATAATAGGATTCACTCACCAAGTGAGCCCCCTTGGATGAGTGAACAGAAATGCAATTACGATAAGAGACTGAAACTCAAATTCTGCATTCTATTCATTCATAGAGGAAATATGCTTGGAAAGAAAACAGTGCTACAATATCAAACTCTAGTTCAGAAATTACATCAATTAATTTTTTTCTTCCTTCACTCTCCCATGGAACTATAGAAATCCACTTATTTAAGGAAGAACTACACTACAACCTAAATCTAGGATCATTCCATTAATGAGGATCACTAATGGATACATCGTGCACATAATAGAAATCTTGAACAACAAAAGTAGGTCTTCAAGTTCTTCCCAGAATGTAGCATGTAGTGGTTCTAGATCTAGATGCAGTGTCTTCTTAGGAAATGGATTGACTTGTTCCTCTGTGAGAGTTTTGCAACACGTAGATGTCTAACTACTTACTTAATTCCCTATTTTATGCTAGCGCTTCTAGAGGTAACGGCTGTCGTTGACTCCTTCAACACCATGCTAGAATTCTTAAATGTGCCAAACTTGACTCCTACAAAATAGTTAGTATACATAACTTCCAACGCATAAATATATTTTATCATTTAATACTAAGAAAGAAGTGTGATATTTCATTCAATATTCTTGCACAGCATTCAGCTACAGGAACAAAACTACCCACAAACATAGCATAGGGAAAAGAACTATTCATTCAACATGCAATCACTTTAAATCCTGCAACTTCTATCCATTAGCTTTAAAAAAAATACATTATGTTTTCACCATCCATTTTATCTACTTATGTCCTTTCATATAAAAATATATATAAAAGCCATAAGTTTAAAGTCTTCTGCTTCTGAAAAAAAATGCCGAAAAAGGAAGTAATCACATGGAAAAGATAGCCTTTTGGGAGGCTCATCATTCCCCCCAACTTTACTATTGTTGGTCCCCAACAATAATGAAGTTTAGGATCCCAGATCTAAGCCTCAAGTCACCGGCGGTCTTCTCCCCTGGCTCATCCAAAACATGATTAAAGTATCCATGGCTTTTCCGAAGTCTGTCCCACCTCTGTCTTTCCTTAACCATATCATGCTCTTCTGCATTCTCATTAACTGCCAGCAGTGGCTGCAGGAGGATTGGAGTTTGAAACCGTAAGGGAATCCAATAATGTAGTTGTGTGCAGGCCAACATTATATACCATGGAACATGGTGAGTAGCAAGGGTTAAATTTTGTGGAGAATGGGGCTCCCTGATTTTTAAGTTGTGGGGCATCCTCATCCACCGTTGCTTACAAGATAAAATTATGGCCTCAAAATCTTGTGAAGAATGTTGTTCCCAATCTACATACCCCTATTCTCTGACTAGAAGAACCTTGCGAGCCCCACTAGGATTCAGTGTGATTGAAATCCAGTCAAGGAATATTCGCCTAGAGCTTTGAACTTCAGGCCTTAGCATAAGGGGTGTGTCAACCTCATTGCTACGATATGGGAGAGCTTGGTTCTCTCTGCTGATCTCATTTTGAACCCAGGACATAAGTGCCCTCAACTTCACATCTCCTACATAAAAGAGTGAATTCCATTCCCTCTTGTCAGGCACAGCCAGATTGTGTAGATATAACTCGCATAACAGATTCTTAATGGGAATAGGTGCTGATCAGAAAGTGTCATAGAATTCATGAGGGGTGGCAATGGAAGTATTTAATCCCTCAATAATCCTTGTCATCTAAAAATTAACAAATTGTTCCTTAAGGAACAATTCATAAATCGGAGAAGGTGGCCTGCATGCCATTGCTGCAGGAATCAACTCTGTAATCTGCTCAATTCTCCTTTCCAGTATTGCAATTCCATTTGTTTTCTGCTCAAGCTGACAAGCCTGCTCCTCAAATATCCTCTTTAATTTCTCTATCTCCAGTTCCCATTATGATTTTTCCCAAGTTATATTTCAGTACAAACTTAATATTTCTGCCAATGGTGTGGAAAAATCTGAAGGTGGCATGGGTCCTCGCTAAAGAACATTAATCCACTCAGATGCAACTTGAGGGATTCTTACTTTCTCTACTTTAGTGAAAGAAGTTCCTTTCCCCTTATCACAAGTGACAAGGGTTTTTATTGAATCATTCACTTGGGATGATTCGGCAGCCTTAGCTAATGTATCCAATCCCTCTTTGCTCAGCTACTCAAATTCTTATTCTATAATATCCCTATTCACTACAGGAAACTCATCAGGAGGAAGATTCTCTAAACTGTTATCAGAATCCTGACCAAAATTATTGCAAAATCCCTTTGTTTCTAAATAATCCCTATCACTTTCCACAAGGATGAATTCAACTTGCAGATTAGTTTAAACTTTCTCATCCACAATGTGGGCTAGGGTATCACCATCTGTTCTGTTTGAAGCTTTTTCCTTCGAAGAGGACTTTTCTGTAGACTCAGAGGATTTGACATTTATAGATGAATCAGGGGTTTCGCTTGCTTTACTAGTAGTAGCAAAAAGTTAAGGACTTTTCCTCATAGGGGTCTGAGAAGAGCTCATAGGTTCCTTGCATTTCTTTTTGGTGCAGGACACTTCCCCTGTAATGGCTACAGGAGGCTCTTCTAGTGTTGCTTCCTTAGAAGAAGGCAAGGGTTCCTCAGACATCTGATTTCTATTGTCATTATCAACTAGCTTCTATTCTAGATTCATTTCCTCTGTATTTAGGGTTTTATCTTTTCCTTTTATAACAGTTGACCTAGTTTCTTCAGACATTGAAGTGTCAGGGGAGGCAGCAAATTTTCTAGTTTTTCTTTCCTTATCATCAAAAATAGGAGTGTTGTCATTACAGGCTCTTTTCCTAGTTAAGGTAGGTCTAGAAGAGGATGCTTCAGGAATGGGTTCTATTTTATGGATTACCTTATGAACCCCTATTGCCGTATTAACCCTACTACCTACACCCTGGCCTCTCAGACCAACCACCCTAGGTGCCAAATCTTCCATAACCAAGAATTCCTCCTAGGTCCCAATTGACTATTTAATTAACTCCCTTTCTACAATTAACATAATTAAATAGTGGTGGGGAATGGACTGTGCTTTCCCTGACTAAACAAGAGATGCTTATTGTTTCAAAATATTAAAAAGAAAGCTAGGTAAGTCAACTGGCATGTTTTCATGGTGAAGGGCGCTTAGAATTTTGAAGTGAAGTCTGTGCAGGTACTTGTAGCATCCCTCACAGGTGAAGTAAGATATTATAAATGTAGCCAACTGCAAAATCTCCCCAGGTAATGATATTCTTGCAGTGCCCTATTTTTTGTCAACCTCCAACTGTGGGTCACTATGCAGGGTAAATTGTGCCCTAGCCGAACGCAAATCAATGTCTTTTGACAACTTTTCCCCTTCCTGTGGAAAATTTGTAACCTCTTCCACTGTATCTTCTGAAAATTCAACCCTTAGACCTTTCACTACTGCAAACCCTTTGTTCAAATAATTCATAAATTGAAAAGCAATTTCGTCATCGAAGCCATTAAGGCTTAAGTAGTAGTCCAGCCATCCCCGTTGCCAAAACAACTCACAGGTAGCCAGGTCCCCAAGTAATACCTGATGATCTGTTGGCTTGTGCCTCTGAAGGTCTCCGCCCATTGTAAATGATAAAGAAAATAGCTCTACAGGATATTCTTAGTTTCTATAGAAAATTTTGAAAAATGCCTGGCTTTTCTTCAGACGCAAGATGTTTTTGTTTCTGCATTCTGAGAACAACTGAAGTATAGGATAGTAATTAATTTTAAGCAAGCAAGCATTACTCTGATTGATTTTCATAAATGAATTCGCCGTGTTAAGGTTCACCACCCAAACACGTCGCAAAATTTCCATTATTAGGTGATCCTTTCTTTAATTTGCTTTCAAATCATCTTTAATTTGCTTTCAAATCAACTGTTAAATCATGATTGCTTTGATCACTGAGTGACAGCTAAGCTCTCACATAGCGGCGGTCACCATGAAAAGACAAGGAGAAATAAAGTTTTTGCCTTTTCACTTGCTAAAATTAATTTGGAAGTATTAAAATAGACATGAGTGAAATAACTAACCCCTCCCCCCAACTAAGTATAAGGCATGGGTCCCACCAGGCCGACGTGTGCAAGAATAGAAAAAGAAAAATACACTCATTTCAAAATAATAAATAAATAAAATAATTTATGTGCAAAAGTATGCCTTACTAACCTGATGTGCTGCAGGAAGAGTTTAATGCTAGGTGACACGCACTGATGGAGTGATGCTGCGGTGTAGACATGTGGAAGAGAGAAGGTGATGTAGATATTTATTATGCAGAAAGAAAATCACCGAAGTGAAGTGTTTATTATGAAAGCTGGAATAAAATCACAGCTTGGCAGATATCTGGGTGGAAGACCTAGATACATCTGCTGCAGGAAGAATACTATCTGAGCTCTGCTGGAATTGTTGCAGGAAGTCCTCACGACTTGCAGGCTTGTGATATAGCTTTAAGCGATGCCCGTTTACAAGGAGTTTGAATCTTATAGGGTCAATTGTAGAGAACTGAATGACAACATTATCAAATACAACAACTATTTCATAGGGTCCGAACCAGTGGGTTTGAAATTTCCCAGGAGTATGCTGATACCGTAAATTATAGAGCAATGCCCAGTCACCAATGGAAAACTTTTTATCTTTTATAAAGCGGTCATGTCATTTCTTTCGCTGCTGTTGTATCAGCTCTGTGTTATTAAGTGCATATTTTTTGTATTCATCTAATCTATTGAGCTACAGGAGCCTATCTTCTTGTGCTTTGTTGAGGTTAATATCCAAGTCCAATGTCATCCTGAGAGTTTTATGGTGAAATTTGATAGGCGTGGATGCAGATTTTCCATAGACTAACTCAAAGGGAGTGAATCTAGTAGTGGTTTTCCATGTTGTGTGGTAAGCCTAGATGGCTTCAGGAACTCGAGTATCCCAATCCTTTTTATGGATGGCAACTATTTTGGTCAGAATGGCCTCTATTTCCCTGTTTGTGATCTCAGCCTGCCCATTAGCCTGAGGATGGTATGGTGAATATTTACCATGCCTCACTGTGTATTCTTTCCTTAATTCAACAATAAGGTTAGAGGTGAATTGTGCCCCTTGGTCTGTCACTATTTCTCGAGGTACTCCAAACCTAGTGAAAATAAATTCATACAAAAACTCTGCTACTTTATGGTCCCTTGCATGCCTCATTACTTTTTCTTCAACCCATTTTGTGGTGTAATCAGTGCATACTAAGCCATAATACTTACCATGTGAAGATGATGCAATGGAGCCAACAAAGTTGATGCCCCACTTGTCAAATGGTGTTACCACCACCTGTGGCTGCAGGGGCATTTCATCAGTCTTTATGGGATGTCCCATCCTTTGGCATCAATCATAGTGTCTAGTATGCTTAGCTACATCTTTGTGTAATGTAGGCCAATAATAAGCGGTTGCCAATACCTTGTATGCTATTTGTTTTCTTGCAAAGTGGCCACCACACGGTTCATCATGACATTCCTGAAGGATGTCATAGGTCTCATCTTTGCAGACACATCTGTGGGTAACTTGATCAGGACCTGTGTAGAACATGGATCCAGATATCTATAAAAATTTAAAACTTTTCTCAGCCAACAACCTTCATTCTTGGGGTGAGAAATGGGGTGGTGCCCCTCCTGTAGCAAGGTATTTTGCTATGTCAGCATACCACGGATTGTATGTCGCAAGAGAAAATAGATGCTCGTCTGGGAAGCTGTCATCAATTTATATAGGATCATCCGGAACTTGCAATCTAGAGAGAAAATCAGCAACTACATTTGCTTTTCTTGGTTTGTCAATGATAGTTATATCAAACTCCTGTAGGAGGAGTAACCACTGGGCTAATCTACCAAAGATGGCTTGTTTATTCATCAAGTATTTGATCGCTGAGTGATTAGTATAAACAATACTTGATAGCTAGTTATGTAATGCTTGACTTTATTTAAAGCATAGATTATAGCAAGGAGTTCATTCTCAGTAACAGTATAATTTATTCTGCACCTTGCAAATTTTTGCTGATGTAATATATGGCGTGCTCAATTATTCCTTCTTTTTGACCCAACACTGCTCCAATTGCATAGTCAGATGTGTCTGTGTGGATATGAAATGGAAAGTTCCAGTTTGGTCCTATGAGAATAGGGGTCTTTTTCAACACATCCTTTAACTGGTGGAATGATGACTCAAATTCTATTGTCCAGTTAAATTCCACTTCTTTCTTCAATAGATTATATAATGGAGCGGCAAGTTAACTGAAGCTCTGGATGAATCTCCTGTAGCAACCGGCATGACCAAGGAAACTCCGGACATCCTTTTGCTTTGCTGGGGTTGGGAGTGTGACAATTGCTGCAATCTTAGCAGGATCAACCTGGATTCTAAAGGATGATAGGTAGTGCCCTAAGACAACTCCCTCCTCCATCGTCATGTAACATTTCTCACTATTAAGTGAGAGATTGTAGTCCTGACATCTTTGAAGAAATTTTTCCAAATTTGCATAAGCCTCTTTGAATGTAGTTCCATGTGCATTAAAATCATCCATATATATCTCAACACAATCATCAACAATGTCAGAAAAGATGTTTATCACTGCCATCTGGAAAGTAGTAAGTGCATTATATAACCCAAATGGTAAGACAAAATAAGAAAATGTTCCCCATGGACAGGTGAATATTGTTTTATCCTGGTCTTCTGATGATATCTGGATTTGGTTGTAGTCACTGAAACCATCCAAGAATGAAAAATACTTTTTTCCAACAAGGTTGTCAAGTACTTGGTCAATAAAGGGCAATGGAAAGTGATTCTTCTTGGTTGCCTTATTAAGCTCCCTATAGTCGACACGAAATCATCATTTGCCTCCTTTCTTAGGAACAATTACAAGAGGGGAGACCCACTGATTGTCAGAAATGGGATACCCTCCTAGTGTGGCTTTTGGAGACAGGATGATGAAATCTGAAGGGTATTCTAATGAATCAAGTGTGACAACAATATCCTCTAGCATACCATCTGGTTTGACAGTTGAATTATCAGCAAACTGGAGATTAGTGGGTGTTTCCCTCAACCCAATGATACTAAGCCTTAACAACACATCCATAGTCATAACATTAATAGAGGCTCCTAAATCAACCAAAAGATTCTGTATTTGTATACCATTAATGTGAATAGTAACCACCAGACTTCCTGGATCAGAGTATTTAGGAATTAAAGTTTTACTAAGCATTAGATCAGAAAGTTGTCCAAGAACATGGATGGTATCAGGATCTTTCTTCTTCTTACCAGGGTGCTTGATACATGCTTCTTTTATTGCTTTATTATAGATTGGAATTTCCTTGAGGGCATCCAATAATGGGATTTGGACTGTCATTTTCTTCAGTTGGTCAATTAGGTCTTTTGCAATAGTATTCTCTTTACGGGATACTGATGGTTGGGCCAATCTTTGCGGAAAAGGTGGTTCTTTCTCAACTGGAATAGGCAGTGTAACAAGGGGAACATGAGTATTGCAGTTTTCAAAAGCTTCCTCAGTATTAGAAACATCAGTTTTTATGGGTGCTCTTGGGGTAGGCAATGTAGCCCCTGATCTCAAGTGGATATCATTCACTTGCAGTGAATAGGCTTGCTGCTTGTTGTTTGGATTCGGATTTGGTTGAGCAGGCAGTTGTGGTTTTTGAGGGATATTATTGGCTATAGGAGGTGGAGGCATAATAGCTTGTTGTTGAGGTGGAGGCATTATATCTTGTTGCTGAGTAGGCTGATTGGGCCCTCACTGAGGTTGTTGTTGCTAGTTACCATGTGGTTGCCATTGGTTATTCTGCTACGGCTACTGAAATGAATTATACTGTTGTTGATATGGGTTAAACTACTGCTGGTTTGGGTTAAACTGAGGGTGAAAATTTTGGTTATAGTGCAGCTGTTGGAAATTTTGGTTATACTGTGGTTGTTGGTTTGACCAATGATTATTCCAATTCTGTCCTTGAGGGACAAAATTGTGCGGGTTTTGATTCTGCCACTGATTAATATTATTATTATTATAACCAAAATGATTTAAGGGGTCTTGAGGCATACCTTGTCTCTGAGCCCATGGTCACCTTTGAGCCATATAAAAGACCTCTCCATTCTCCTCATCTATTGCCTTGAACTCAATGGGCATTGAAGTAGTGTCAATAGATGCAACAGTTTTGCACTTCAATTTATTTTCTTCTCCCTGCAATGGGAGCAGAATTCAGCCAGCATAGCATCTGTGTCCTCTTTCTTCCTTCGGGCTTGCATGGTATCTAGCTGAGTAGCCACATCATTGATAATATCCTACTTGAAGTCAGATAGGAGTTTGGATAGTTCTATCTTAGACACTCCATAGCCATTTGTCTTTTGAGGCAAGTCCCTTATTCCTCTTCCTTTCTTTACTGTAGCCCTTGAGTAATTCATACATATGGTCTTAATCTCCACCTATTTTTATGGGTGATGTCGCCACCATTAATAAGGTCCAAAGATTTTGTGCTTCCTTCATTGACACCTTTGAGGAATAGATGCTTCTACGATTCCTCATTTAACTGGTGTTGAGCATTTCACTACAAGTTATACATAAACCTGGAAACATAGTCTTCCAAGGTTTCATCCTCTTTTTGTGTCATCTTAAAGATGTCATCTCCTTTTAATTCTCATCCTCTATAGTATTCTTTGTATTTTTCAAGAAACATATTAATCATGGAATTCCAATTTGGTATGACATTAGCTCCAAGGCTCATAAACCATCTTAGCACGGCCTCCTTGAGATTTGACAGAAACAACTTCAGCTTATGGGCATCAATTGTATAGTCATAGCTTCTGCAGAGGATATCGAACTCAAAGAGGAAAGTCTTGGGATCTTCAATGATAAGTCTGTAAAATTTTGGCAATGCTACGGCTGGAATTTTCTTCAGGTTTTGGTTACCCTACTAAGGAGGAATTAGAAAGGGAAAGGTAGGATGAACCATCCTTGGAGGAGGGCCTGTTTCTATTGTGGTGGTGGCTGGTATACAATAAGAGCTAATGGGTTATCTTAATACTCAGGCTCATCAAAAAGGACTTCTAGATGTAGCGATTCTTCGGATGATGAGGGTGATGAAATTTCTCCTTGGGCATTTGCAAATGGATTTTCAAACAGGTCTTCTTCTTCACTATCTACTTGGGGTTCTTCAGGCTCGGGATTAAAAATATCAAATCATTCGACATGGTATTAACGAGGAAGAAATATTCCGCAAGGATCTCTTCTTCTATGCATAAAATGCTTTGCTTAAAATTAAATCCTAAACTATGAATACTGGAATCATGAACACCAAAGTGGTTTGAACTAACACCATCCCCGGCAGTGGTGCCAAAAATGCTTGGCCAAACAATTGTCTTAGAAACACATAGCATTGGACTGTTGTTTCAGGATTGGACACCCTAAATGGCTGCTAAGTAGATTATTTAGTCTCATTTAGTTATCGACCAGGGACGTAAACTTGGAATGGTGTTCGCAAAGTATATGCTTCAAAATTATTTGATTCTCATGGCTAAACCTATGGAATTGAAATACATTATGCTACAGTAATCTACACTATCTCAATTGAATGCAATTATGCTAAGAAAATAGTAATTACAAATAGGGGTTACTCTACTCGCCTATGCTGCAGGAAGAGTACACCAGTTCTGCTACTAGTGGTTGCAGGAATAGTAGAGTTCTATCTTCTACTTAATGAGAAAAGAAATAAATTCTAATCTAATAAAATGATTCACTCACCAAGTGGGCCCCCTTGGATGAGTGAATAGAAATGCAATTACGATAAGAGACTGAAACTCAA
>MU226166.1:2017901-2031985 GCA_018584345.1 Thuja plicata
ACTTATTTAAGGAAGAACTACACTACAACCTAAATCTAGGATCACTCCATTAATGAGGATCACTAATGGATACATCGTGCACATAACAAAAATCTTGAACAACAAAAGTAGGTCTTCAAGTTCTTCCTAGAAGGTAAAATGCAGTGGTTCTAGATCTGTGTGCAGTGTCTTCTTAGGAACTAGATTGACTTGTTCCTCTGTGAGATTTTTGTGACACATCGATCTCTAACCGCTTACTTAATTCCCTATTTATGCTGGCACTTCTGGAGGTAACGGCTGTCGTTGACTCTTTCAACACCATGTTGGAATTCTTGAATGTGCCAAACTTGACTCTTACAAATGGTTAGTATACATAACTTCCAATGCATAAATATATTTTATCATTTAATACTAAGAAATAAGTGTGAGATTTCATTCAATATTCTTGCACAGCATTTGACTACAGGAAGGAAACTACCCGCAAACATAGCATAGGGAAAAGGACTATTCATTCAACATGCAATCACTTTAAATCCTCCAACTTCTATCCATTAGGTTTAAACAAAATACATTATGTTTTCACCATCCATTTTATCTAATTATGTCCTTTCATATAAAAATATATATAAAAATCATAAGTTTAAAGTCTTCTGCTTCTGAAAAAAAATGCTGAAAAGGGAAGTAATCCCATGGAAAAGATAGCCTTTTGGGAGGCTCATCAACTTGCTAGTTGGAAGGGGAAGTTTTTAAGAAATGCTCAAACTTCAACTGGTGGCCTCCACTCTCCAAGGGATCCATGTTTACTTCCTATCCCTCTTTAAAATCAGAAGCAACATGGCTGATAAAATTGAAAGGATTCAGAGAACCTTTCTGTGGGCGGGGTTTGAAGAAAAGAAGAGGATTTCGCTTGTCAATTGGGACATTGTCTGCCTCCCGAAAAGAATGGGTGGCCAGGATCTAAGAAAAATTGGTCTGATGAATAAGGCCCTTACCACGAAACTGGCACGGAAGCTCATAGAAGGAAAAGCGGACTGGTGCAGATTAATGGAAGCTAAGTACCTCCAAGGACATCCCTATGGGAGGATGTTCCACAATATTGACCTCCCTAGTGGATCCAAACTCTGGATGAACATATGTAAATGTAAGACCCTTCTTTATAAAGGAGCTTTTTGGCAAATTGGAAATGGGAGATCCATTATATTTTTGAATGACCACTGGATCATGAATCAACCTAAATTGGGCCATAGATTCAAACCCCTTATGGACTATCTCAGACCTATAGTGGGTAATAGAGTCTCCAGCTACATCAATGGTAGAGACTGGAAGGATATACCTAATCGGTTAAGGGACAGAACAGACCTGCAACACTTGGCCAAGGATCTCATGAAAAATCTGATGAATATCAAAATTTTGGGGTGTGATGACTCTATTATCTGGGCCCCCACCTAGGCTGGCACTTTCTCTATTAAATATGCTTACAATCTGCTTCTGAAGGAGGAGAGTAACCCAGGGGACTGGAAGATGGTGTAGATCTCTTGGCTCACACTGAAAATAATTTTTTTCTGGTGGACTCTAGTGCATGGTAAGGTCCTAACCCAAGATAATCTCATAAAGAGAGGCTTCTCCATGGCAAATAGATGCATCCTATGTAAGGAGGAAGAAAAGGTAAACCACCTTTTCATCCACTGTGACTAGGCCACCAACATTTGGCAAGGGATTATCAAAAAATTAGGTATCTTGTGGGCCCTGGGTAGAGAAGTGCATCAATTTAACAACTAGAGATCTCCTTCCAATCACCCCCTACTCCAACTCCTCTGGCATATGCTTCCCCCTCACATATGTTGGACCATTTGGAAGGAAAGGAACAACAAGATTTTCAGAGAGAATAGTAACCAGCCTGAAACCTGTCTCCATATTGGAACTAAGCTCCTATGTGAGAATGCCAAGATGGCTAAATGGAAGCTCCACCTTGTCCTCCTACTACCTAGGAAGTTAGAATTTCTGACAGCTGGAACCTCCTAGATGGGGTCTCCAGGTTTGACGATGCGAAAAGGATAGCTAGAAAAGCTACCATATGGGTCGCCCCTCCCAGAGGATGGACAAAATTAAACTTTGATGGGGCAGTAAATAATCTTGGTCATGGAGGGGGTGGTGTGCTAAGAGATCACAATGGCACTTGCCTACTAGCTTATGTTGGGCCTATCAATAATTGCACTGTCACCCAGGTGGAAGGAACGACCCTTCTCTGGGGGATTAAATTCGCAAAATAAATGAACTTTAGATAGCTAGAAATTGAGGGGGATTCCAAAGTGGTTGTTAAGGTCGTAACTAGTGGTGCTAGTGTAGGATGATGTGCTAGACATATCATTATGGAGATCAGTGAGCTTCTCAACAGCTTCCAGTGCACGACTATGGGTCACAAGTATAAAGAGGGGAATTCAGTTGCCGACTCAATGGCAGCAATAGGCCTAAAACAAATCAAACTCAATAGTTAGAGGGTGGTTAGTGACCTACCTCTGGTGACTCGGCAACTCATCAGGGGAGAAATGAATACACCTGTTTAAATGTGTCAGGCTATCATATTCATTATGAATCCTTACTGGATCACATGCTGGCATGTTTGGGTGATTTTTGCGATTATGAAAAAGAGAACTCAAACTCCCATAAAGAATTATCATTAACTTTTGAACGTGTGGAGTAAGAGCTATCCAAATCATAGGGTTTTTTTGACTTTCCCTGGTATTATTGCTATTAATGGCACCTGGAGATCCGTTAGATTTGACTGTATGCAACCTGTTTTCTAAAATTTTCAAGACCAACATTTTAAGTAAAAGCTTTCCTTTGAAAGGCTTTGCAAAAACAAGTGCTTTTTTATGGCCTGCAAAAACCCTCGGCTCTTAGATTCCAAAGATATTCTGGCGTAGGAGGAGCAGACCCTTGAAATGGGAGGCAACACTCTCCGTATTGAGCTTGATAACATCGACGAGGCTTTCACTTCTGATGCGTTGGTGACTCATTACTACAAAGAAACAAGCATATGGGGTTTCATGGAAAGAATGAAAGGTGGGCATGACGAGCGAATCTCTAAAAAATTTGTCTCTTCCTGGAACAACAGGAGTGTCTCGGTTGGGGGCATCCACTTCCAGCTAAATGAAGAGGTCATAGCTAGAATACTAGTCTCCCTATGGTGGGGACGAAATACAAAAAGACCAGTCAGAATCTTGACCCTACCAGTCTCAAACAATTTTTCAAGGACGGTGAGCAGCCAGTGAGAATACAAGGGGGATTCAACAAGGAGGAGCTACCGGACTTCTGGCCAAAAATTTTCCTCATTGTGATGAAGTATTTCACGCTGGAAGGTAATTTCACTATGTTTTACAACTACCACTTACCGTTCCTGAATCATATTTGAAACAAGGATTTAATTTCCATACCTTTCTATCTTCTGCACTCCATAGAGAGTAATGTCCTGGATATTAAAGGCAACCCTGATAAAGCTATCCTCCATCAGGGCCTCCTTCTCTGCATCTATTATTTTCACAAAGCTATCTGCCTGGCACCCCAACCCCCCCTGATTATCCAGATGATGACCCAGGAGGAACCCCTGGCCAAACCTAAAAATCCCACCCATTCCTCCTCCCAGTCCATCTATATCACCCAGGAGCCTGAACTGGCTGATAAAAAGGGTACAACCCACAAAAAAAGTGTTAAAAACAATCTTAGTAGGAAGGAGGGTCAGGAGCAGTCTTATGTCTTTGAGTCTGTGGAGTACAAAGATAGGAAAGAGGCTGACAGCACTCCTAAGACTAATTATAGGCCCAAAAGATGAAGAATGATGGAGAGCCAGGGTAATCTGGAGGTGGACTTAAGTGGCTCGGGTCGTCAAAGGTCAAATAGAATTTCCAAGGAACAGTGTAAAACTAGGTTGATGGAAATGGCCTCTAAAGAGCTTTCCCTGTCTGAAAATGACTCCCACTCAATTGAGTCCAAGAAAGGTTCCTCAGATGGCTATATGAGTCCCCCTAGGACTGGTAACACTCCTCTACCCAACCTCTAGCAAACCATGGAAACCCCCAATAACCCTACCCTTCCCCTGAGTCCTCCTCAGGATCCCTAGGATAAGCCCCATACCGCAGCCCTGGAGGACAAAAACAAATTTAAAGGCACCCTCAAAAGGAGGTTCTCAAATTTGGACAAGGAAATTGTGGAGATTAAGAAGAATATGCAGGATCTGATGATCCATTGCATGAGGACCAACAAATTTTCCCTGAAGGTCATGCATGCTTCGGCTACGACCCTCTATTATGTGTAGGAAAAGCTGGCGGGTGGCAGGCTGGAAGCAGACAAGGACAACAAAGATTTGTTCCTGTTTCTGCAAGAGGAGTGGGCTAGGACCCTATTTTCTAAACAGCTGGGTGGGAAGAACTAATCTCTGGTGTCCATTTGTTGGTTAATTTTGGATGGGCTTGGCCCTCAGATCCCCTGTGTTGTGGTTCGGGTTAATGTTAGTTTTTATATTTTTTGTGTAGCCCTGCGTGGCTTATAACTGATACTTTACATGCTACTGTTCATTTTAAGTACTCTATTTTAATCATGTTGATTAGTACTGTGGTTTATGTTTTGATAGGGGCAGAGTTAGATTTGTTGGTTATGTTGTTAAAATGTTCTATCTGCTTTGACTAGTTCCATTAATGTGTTGTTAATGTGCTACTAGTCCTTTGTTCCACGGGCTAGCACCCTCTTGCTGCTTTATCTATCAAAAACATTTTAAATGAAGGGGATATTATAATAAACATTTTTTTAATCCATACATTATAAATAAATAGTATTTTGGCTATCCTATCAATAATGGAGAAGGTTTAATTATTTGGTGACTTATAAAGTAGCCTATCCCTGCTAATAAAACTGTGTGAATAATCCAAAACAACACAAAGTAACTTGAAGAAGGTAGTTAAGGGTTTCTAATTACCTATAAAATTAAAATTTTAAAGTAGAGATAATATATTATATAGCATATAGAGGAAACACATACTATGTTACCCATCGACATTATTTAATTTTTATCACTTGTATAATTTAGTCATCTACGAATCATGGAAAAAAACTACATTAATATATTGAGAAAACTTATTGATCAACGTGATATAGCGGCTCATTATGTTCTTCTTAACACACACCCACATGATATGATGATGATGACGATGAAAACAACAATGAAAATTGTGATGACAACAAAAACAATAGTGATGATGATGATGATGATGATGATGATGATGATGATGATGATGATGATGATGATGATGATGATGATGACGACGACGATGACAACGATGACGACGACGATGACGATGACCATGATGATGATGATGATGATGATCATCATCATCATCATCATCATNCGATGACGATGACGATGACGATGACGATGACGATGACGATGACGATGACGATGACGATGACGATGACGATGACGATGACAATGACAATGATGATGATGATGATGATGATGATGATGATGATGATGATGATGATGATGATGATGATGATGATGATGATGGTGATGTAGATGAAGTTTTCATTAAAAAAAAGACATATTATAAAGATAATCCATAAGAATATTTTGAATTACTTACACAAAAACTATTAGTAATTAAGGAAACACTAAAATAGAAATATGAGGATGAAAATAAATTTTATACATACATTCAAAAAATGTTTCATTATTCCTTAAAATACTACATGTGTAAATGTGTGTCTAAACAAGGTGATAGTAGTGCTAGATTAACTTTCAGATATATTCTAAAGAATAAGCCTAACTTTTAGTGGAATTATATCTATGATAAAGTCAAAACTCAATAAGCATAGATATAGAAGAACATGTAGAATAAAAATAAAATTAAATAAAAATATTTAAAATAATACAATGGAAGAATCAAAAAACAGTATGCCAATTTCTAAGTACAATATAATTTTCAATTTTTTTTATCCACATAATATGGTACCCAATAATGTCGTGTATATATCATTTATACAATTATAGTTGTTCTAATTTTTGGACATTTTTTTATAATATGCACATCAAATGGTGAAACATTTTGAAGAAGTGTACACAATAAATCTTAACAAGTGAAAATAATTTCTTTCATAGAGGAAATAGTTGAAGGTTAGTTCTCTCTTAAAAAACATATAATGTTTTCTATTTGTGAATTTTCTATAGTACTATTTTTTATGTTTAAAATGCTACCCGCATTTCTTGCTACAATACTATTGGAGGCAAATATTTCTTCCTAAATCAACAAATTCATTATAAATAATACATAGTGAGCTACAAAAAATAATGGGGTCATTCACAAAAACTTGCAGAAGTGATGTTAGCTCCTAGAACTTGTCAACATTTAATATGAGACTATGGTGCAAGAACATTCAGGTCTATATCACACAAAATTATTTTATTTTATTTTTTAAGTTTTAAATATTTTGTGGTGGTTCTAGAAATATAGGAGTTAAGAATTTACTCATCTTATTAGATTTGGAAAATCAATTTTTGTTGATTTGTCATTTTAGAGTCTCTAGAGGTAGTTTTGGAAAAGCAATTGTCTAGAAAAATCTTTAAGACCTTGCAAAATTTCCTTTATGGGTTTTACAAGAATATAAATCTTAGATTTTTATGATAGTAGTAAACAAATCCCTTTGTAGAAAGTTGTATGTGGTTATTCTAAGCAGATTTACAATTTTGTTATGGAAAAATTAGCATATCGGTGAAAGTTGTTCAAAATATATTTTTAATAATTCTACGTAACACATTAGTATTTTAGTACCTACTCTTTTCATTAGAATAAAATAAAATGTTGTGAGCTTCAATTAATGAACATTCATTGGTTTTTTAAAAAGACAATGGAAGACGAACACCTATCCTATTTGAGTAGTTCATAGATTTATTGGAGAAATCAAAACATTCAATGAGAGAGTAAAACAAATATTTTAGAGGTGTTCAAATATAATGTCATAAACTTCATCTTGTGTAATTTTTCATTGCATAATGCCTCCACATTGGTCAAAAATCAAAATTCCACCTAGGACACTATATGACCCCCTCCGCACTATCATTTCCCTTGTTTGAATTCTTGACTGCATAATTTGATTCACCTAAGATGTGTACACATGACAAAGGCATCCACATGAAATATACTCATCCTTTGAACCTAAAATAATGTCCATAAATTATATTCCTAAAATCTCAATTCAAAACTTTTTAATGTATAGATTAATAATGCAATGATCTCATTAAATATAAAAATTAAACTTGAAGAAACTAAAATTGAACTAAATGAACCAAATCATAGAACAATCTAAACTAAAGAACAAGGAACAAGGTTATATACTAAACCTAAACTAAAGAATGAAGTTATAAATAAAGAACACGGTTATATATGAAACCTAAAAGAAATGATAAAGTTAAGAATATAAACTAAACAGTGATGAATTGATGTGGTAGATTTATCTGAGAGGGTATTTCTCGTAATACTTTGAATAGGACCAATATCAGAGATTTATATAAGAGGGTATGTCTTGTGAAAGTTTGAATAGGACCAATATCA
Source organism: Thuja plicata (assembly GCA_018584345.1). Lineage (NCBI taxonomy): Eukaryota > Viridiplantae > Streptophyta > Pinopsida > Cupressales > Cupressaceae > Thuja > Thuja plicata. The sequence continues at coordinate 2,025,479 of MU226166.1, forward strand.
GTCAAGTAAGACCAATACGACAACCATAACAAGTCATGTGAGGTTCAGCGTCGAGGACGGGTGCCATCTTCAACTACCAACATCTTTCATATTTTATGTCCATGTCAATTTGAACGTGTGGTCGAAATCTGGTCGCCGTCCAATTTTCATGTGTTTCTCTTGTTGCGTGTCATGTCTGTCTTGCTAGACCTTTCTTTCGAGCTGTTCTTCGCAGCTCTTTCTTTGAATGTATTGAAAATATTTTCGTATGCCTAATTACAAGTAGGAAGACAAAAGTTGGATTGGAAAGGACAAATTATTGTTCTTCCTTTATATCACTTGCATTACAGCTCAACACTAGAAGTTCAGTGAAACTTTCCCATGCATAAATGGCTTGACTCGGTGAAGCGAGTCAAAGGGAAAGAGTTGGACCAGATGTTTCGCTTTAGAAAATGTTTATAAACTGTGTAAGTAAGGCCTTTGGTCTTTTGTGACAATAAAACAAATTAATTAAGCTGATAGGAAGAACTAAAATCTTATTAACAATATTAAATCATTATTTCTTATAAAACAACATAGAGTCAACCGAAAAAACAATAGTTAGAATAGTTAAAGCTAAAACACCTAACAAGCAATCAAGTTGTTTCAGTTTCTACACAAAGTGATCAATTTCTTCACTCATGGGGTTATATCTTCAATATCTACTGTACGTCAACCCATTTATGTTTCCATTTGTTTTCATCTATCTTGCTTTCTTACATACAATTCTTCTTACTGAATTTATCATTCAAGATCACAACATCTTATATAGAATGCATCATCATATCATTAGTAATATCAACATTTTTTTTTATTGCATATTTCATTTTAATTCATCTTGTTTTGAAACATATCCAAATTATTCAAAGGCTCGCTCCATTTGACATTATAGTCTTCATGGATATAAGCCTTCACTAGAATTGCTTCCTCTTTGTGCTTGTCCATATTTTTGAGGGAATCAAATAAAGAATTGTCGCAATCTTCATTGTTATTTTCATGGGGTTCCTTCTTCTTAAATCCCCTCAACATAACAATCATAAAGGAGGAATCTTTATCAAATGCATACTTCGATAGATGTTCCTCAATTATCTCAAAATTATAAAAAGAGGATAAAATCAAAACTAGCAACAATTTCTTGTACCACTTTTGAGGTTTTCTTAAAATTATCCTTCATATTTATTACCCTTTCCAAGTTCACAGACACCACATGGTAACCTTGAAAATTTTCTTATATGTTAATTCTTTCAAATTTATATTGTTGCAAAGTCTATCTAACCTTCTACCTCGCCTATAGAATTCAAATGGCTCTGGCTAAGCTCTAGACATAATGCACCAAAAAAAACAAATCAATTTTTTTTTTCTCAAATTCGTGAAAACACAGTAAGTTTTCGCCAAATTTTGTGTGGTTTTCAACAACAAAATATCTAGATCATGAAGAAAAGATGCTGAAAATTTCACAAAAATGTGTGGTGTTTCTGGATTATTCAAATTTAGTGATTGGTGCATTTTTTTTGGAGTTTAGCTGCGTCTTAGTTTTTTTAGTTTCTCTTACTTTAGAGGAAAAGATCGTTTCAACTACAAGATTGATAGTTAAAAATTTGATCATGTGTTGATATTTTTCATATCATCAATTTGATAACATAGTATTATTTTATGCCCAATTTACTCCATTCCAAATATAGAAGAATATATTTATGGTACAGTAACCTTGATTTTGTTTTATTTTATTTTGTATTCGTAGTAGACATCTTAGTAGGGGTGGTGGGAGCAACACTATCAACATTACCTAAGACAAGTAGAAAGTATATTAAAAATTAAATTATTGATCAATATATTTATGAATGTAGGAAACATCTCTCATTGTCCTTGATCTTCTTTTAATTATTTAACTTATTTACTCTAGAAGTAGTGGATGGGGCAACATTGATGGCTTCAAAAGTGGGAAAAATATGAGTTAAGAAAATATTGTACAAATATATGTAGTGAATCAAAAATTATACAAATGTAGAGGAGTAATTATTAATACAATTTTCTAAGGAGGAAAATATAAAGAAAGGAAAAGTAAAAATCCTTGAATGCCTTACGTAATCCAAAAAGGAAATAGTGAGTCATGAATAGTAGAAAACCTACTGTTTTATATTAAAGCATATGATAATATAGTAAATATTCCATTCTAAGGAGAAGGAAAAGTATCTCTTTTGTAGTCATTTTGGATCTTTATTCCATGTTCTCCCTCCTTGAGAAAAGTGTCATTGAATTCCACATCATTTCTTCTTCCTAGTCTTTGAACATGTAACCCTGTCAACACATGTCCATGACTGGGTTTACCAAAAAAAATCTAATAGTTTACAGCTGATGCCTCTCACCACAAACACATCCACATGCAGTAATTTATATTTAATTTCAAAAAAATAAGGGAGAACCAATGGTGAAAATAGTTTCTTGGATCTACTACTGAAATCTACCCTCACAAAGAAACAATAACATAATAAGGACCTTGGAATAGGAAGTAGGCATCAACCTACTAGAGACACCGATCCCTAATAAAATTTGTAGGAACCATCTTACATGACACAAATCCCCTTCTCCAAAATCTCAACAACAACTCAACATATGAGAAAGAAATCTCATCACAATATAAGAGATAAAAAATGTGGACCTTTGGGGATGAATACTAAGTCTTTTCTTATCTGTTCAATTTTAAAACTCCCACACATATGACATATGATCTTAAAATAAAATCACACATGATGATTCATTGATTGATGTGCTACTTACACAAAATAAAACACATACTCGCGCATCAACCTCAGCTTCTAAATATAGAAATTGAGTAACCACGCAGCATGAACCTAGATGAAATATATAAATTAAAATGATAATTACATTCAAATATTGGCCTATAAATAAGTATTGCATCTGCAAGTTAGCATTGAGAATAAATATAGGACCTAACATGTAATTGGCTATGTCCATAAGCCCACTTGTTAATCTAGGAGAAGGAACATATTATGCATTACAATCATGTCATGCATCAAGTTAGAACATCAACATAGCTGCCCAAATAGCACAATGAATGGTTTGTCAATTCTAACTTTTTGTTCTCTAAATTTGGGCTTTTGAAACTTTGTAATATCATATTTTACATGTATCTTTATTATACTTCCAAAATACAATGGTATAATATGGAGCTCAACATCATGGTAGTGCAATTGAGTGCACATATTATGTCTAAAAAACATACCACATAATAATTCCATATATACTTCTAGACAATAAATTATATGATATAATATCTTAAAATAATGATATCCAAGAATTGTGATAATATTAAGAGGAATTGAGAACAACATGGTGATCAAGATTCGAACAAGTGATAGGGTTTCAAGTGAGGGTGAGGAAGAAGGGAATTCTAACATAGATAATGATGATCCATCTCCCCTGGTATCTGGATCATCTAGTGTCCATGTCTTTTCTGTGGATTGTGGCAAGATGTGGTTATTTGGATGATATCTACTTAGTAGAGGATCAAACAGTGTAGGCTTTGGTGAGGTTATTTGTGCCCCTTCTTGTTTTCTCCTTGTACATTTCATTTTTTCCATGATGCATTATGTGTGTCATAGGGTGCTGCAAGTCCCTACACTCATCATGTTTAGAGGGGTATCTTTTATGGATTTTAGTCTTCACATGGTCTTGATTGAGGGTGTTGGTGTCTTTCATTCTAGTTTGTGGCTCCATCCTTTCCATTTTTTTGTTGAGTGTTTGGCTAAACCTTTGCATCTAGTTGTAGAGGATTCAATTTGTGGGCTCGATTCTTTGGCTTAAACCCTTATTTTTCTATGTATTATTTTTGGGTTTTTGGAGTTCTACAAAAATGTGTCTTGATACAAAGGCGTGGAGATCATTTCTATGGTTTTGGCCTTGGTGGTCTACGCCTTTCTCTACTCAAGACATCCCCTTGACTATTTGGTGTATTTGGTTTGTTTTGGCCTTGTGGACAACTTCAAGTTGGAAGCATATATTTTTTCTTAGGATTTGTGTGGTTGGTGTACTTTTCATAGGACTATCTTATATTTTCTTTCATGGGATCTAGAGCTGGGTTCAAGGCTTTTGTGGTGGCAAAGGGAGAGGAGGCTACTGGAGGCATTTTTGTGAGTGAAAATGTTTTGGTTGCTTCCTATCCAGAGGACTTCATTTTTGGTATTTCCAATCCTTTTATTTTTCTATATGGTCTTTGGTACCCCAAAGAAATTTGTTCAAGTGGGGTATGATAGTGTTTTTCCTACCCTTTTTGGAGACCCTTTTGTCTTGTGGATAGATCTGATTGTGTTGATTCTGTCAAGGCTAGATCTATCTATCTTTTTTTTATAAGGTAATTTTTTGTTCTTTTAGAAGAGGTGTTTGTGTTAGTTTTGGTAGTAAGGGCTCTTGGTATATCTCATCTCTTTTTTTATAAGAGTCAGTCTTGAGGTAGTGTCCACACTCTAAGTGATTTTCTTAATTGCTTATCCTATGAAGTGGATTATGCCTCTATTGAGGTGGGGAATGTTGGTATCAATCAATTGGTGTGTATCTTTACTAATATAGTTTTGGTTGCCTCTTTAAAGTCCATGTGTGAGGTTAAGGGATCATTAAAAAATATTGGATTCTTAGTCAAGGTTAAGGGAGTATTTTAAAACCCTATGTATTGATGTAGTAGGATTCAGCCTATTAATAGTATTGCTTGAGCCTTATCCTATTATGCTCTTTCTAGGTTTTTTATTTCTTGTTATAGGTTGGGTTGTTGTTTAGTTTTTCATATCGTATTGTAGTTCTTCTATGGGTTCTAGATCCTTCCAAAATATGTTTGTATAGGTTTTGGGGCCCCATTAAAACCTATTTGAACCTTACTAAAAAAACATTAAGAGAGTTCTCAACCATAGCTTGATCGACCTTTCCAAACCCAAATGGTCAGATATAAACATGATAGTAAATGTACTCTTTAAGAAACCTTGACATCAATGACAATCGTTATCTAATAATCTCCTTGTTTGCCATTAATGAGAAATAACATAATTAAACTAGCATGTCAAAACAAACAAAGTCAATCAAATACTTCCCATATGATGTATAATTTATGTTGCATGAAGCTTCTAATAATTCTAGCACATTAGTCCTCTTGAAGGGTATATTGTTTTTGGGTCTCTTTCTACCAATTTGACATCAATTAAAAAGGAAAACATCTATCATATTGGGTTTATTTCTCCACAAACTCACTCATTCTAAAAATGACCCTCAAGGTGACCTAGTCTTCTTATGATAGGGAATTAAAACTCCCCCTCGAAATATAACTCCCAGTTTTTGTTAGAGATACTTAAAGTATCCTTTGGAAGAGGTTTTATGAGGATGTCTAAAATTTTACTTCTTGTTTCAATATATTATAATTTCACTTCCATGTCTAAAACCTTCTCTCAAATTAAGAAATGATGCCTGGTTTTATATTTTTCATTGAATGCATTTGTATTGTCACATATAATTGAAATGAGCTCATCAAATACTACTTCCATTTCCTTCAAGTTAGGTTTCCTCCTTAAAACATTGGTGCAACAAGAAGCCAAATTACAATGTACTCCTTCTTTCTTGTTGATATAGATATTGACTCTTGCATTTTTCGTCAACCACAATATAAGGCTATCACCAAGAAAAAATTCCTTGTCTCTTGCACTCCTCCGATCATGTATAGTTTTCGCCCAACTTGCATCTATATATGTAGTCAATGTAAAGTTATCACTAAAATGATACCATAGACCAAAAGCCAATCTAGGGTAAAAGCACAATAATTTGTCACCCTTTTACAAAGGAAAAGGATGACAAAATCAAAGTTGTTCACCTTCAATAATATAAAAGTGACATTTATGTTTGGAATTTGGAGATGATGTAAACTAATAAAATGTTTTAAAATGGATGAAGTTTATGATTAATTTTTTTAATATTTTTTGAATAAGTTTTGATATTTTTTTTTAATGTTTAAAGATGATTTTTCAGTTGCAGAAACATGCTAAAAATTAGGGGTCTAGTTCTTGCCAAAACATTATATGTAAATAAACATTTTTTCCGCTAATTTCAAAATATGTTATAGATGACATATATAGCTAGTGCATGAAGAAATAAAAATTGGTTTGTGACCTATATTTTCTCTTTTATAACAATTCAAATTCCAACTCACCTGAAATCGACAGTTTTCATCTCCCGCCATATTTTTCATAACAAATATATCCCAATCAAAAAAATAAATATATATTCTTGAAGAGGAATCTCTCTTCTAGTGCACCATATGTTTTTCAAATTTATTTAATATGTTTAACTATTTTTTTCTTTCTCCGAATCAACATCTCCTTGACTGTTAAAATACCTACTTGCAATATTTTTTAATTATAATAGACTATGTATAATTAAAACATTATAAAATCTATAAGAGATATTCTTGACTCTGATCTCTACAAAAGGGTA
>MU226166.1:2032082-2046600 GCA_018584345.1 Thuja plicata
TAACTATAATGAATCTAGCTAGACCATATGTTTGGCCAAAATTAATTTTTAGTTAGAAATACTAAAATTCAGCTGTGCTGATAAGTTGTCCTAAAAGGTGACAGATTATTGTGCTTTTACCCTCTAGCATTTAGATATATATTTTGTTTACTTGCTTGACATGGATTCTCGTAGGAACATCCTATAACCTAGCTTCGAAACCTACTACTTGGATTATATCGGGTCTACAAAGATTACAAAATAGGAAACTACCAATCATTGAACGATACCAATTCTTATTTTCCAAAGGAGATTGATCATCTTTTCTCAGTACACACCAAGTATCCATAGGTGTACTTACCAATTTACACTCTTCCATCGAGAGCATATTTAATAGTTCTCTCACATAGTTTATATTTTGATGTAATTATAGATATTCAAACCTAGGTAGACTAAAAAGGTTACAAATTTGTGATGAACAAAAAGTACAAATAAGAAGAACTGACACCGTATATCATGCACACATGGAATGTGTGTGTAGAAGGAGAGAATAATTTGCATATGAAAACTAAAATTTAGAAAACTCCAACATACAAATTATAATATCAATCTACTATTTGTTACCTACAAATAGTTATTGTAGATCTATACAAAATAAAATAATTTAAAATTCACTACTTAGAAAATCCTCGAAGTTCTTACTGAATAATATATTTGAATGTTGTACAAGTTGAAAACTCCTTTTCACATTCCAACTAGAATTTTTTCATTTTTTATTCATTAAAAATTCATGGAAACAAAATGAAGAAAAAATCATCAAATTTAGAAATTTTTAGCATGACGCTTATTAATTTTGTCCTTGCTTGAAACTTCTCATCAACAATATCTAAAATAGATTACACTATGACAATAAATATATTAGATTTTCAGTTTGTAGAACAAGAAATTCTTTAAAAATTTATTTCAAAACTACTTAAAAAAAATATTGAATACACTAAATCCTTCTAAAACCACCCCACTTAAGGGGAATAATCTAGAATTCTAAAAGGAGAAAGAAGACATAATTATATTAATTACAATATAGACACTATAAACATATTATTATTAATGAAGTACGTGTTTGCTGCTTTTGTTTATTCTTAGTAATAAGAATAGGAAAATATTTATTAGAAAAGGAATTGTGAATCATAAAAGAAAAAATCTCTAAAATAAATCATTTAGGTATCATCAATATTAATTAACAAAATATCTAAAATTTACATATAAATAAATCATGATAACTAATGAGTTAAATAGAAAAATGACATTATTTTTTATAAGTTCAAAAAACTTAATTAATATCTCATTGAACACTATTTTCAACATAAACAAAACCTGCTTAAATAAAAATATAGGTATCCTTGCCAAAAAGAAAATAATAACATAAAATAAAATAAATAAATATGTTGTATGGTATGCATTTTTAGTCTTCCTCATGAATGATATGGTATTAACAAAGATTAATTAATGTGGTAAGGTTATAGGAGAGAAGCATATCCTGTTATTACAGTTTGAATAGGACCAATGTGAGTCTTCAGTCGACACAATAACCACTAGAAGCCATGTGATGTTCAGCGTAGACGACGGGTTGCATTTTCAATACCAACTTTTGCTTCTTAAGTCGTCGTCGATTTGACCGTGATCCAATATGACCACGTGTCAGCTTTCTTTCTATTTTGCCCAACTTTATGTATGTATTAAACTAGTTTGGTAGGTCTTTAATTATACGAAGACAAAGTAGTAGCAGGTCCCTCCAATGAAGAATAAGTTAAAGAAAAGTATACACACAGCCATCTATTATCTAATTTATTACAGAGACTTAAATTAGATGGTTTGTCGTCTGCCAAATGATTGACTTTGAAACTGTTGGCAACCCCCGATTCAACAAAAAAAAATAAAAGTACAATAGAAATAATTATTATTGGGTACAGAATATGTTTATTATTATCTAATATTGTAACAATATTGTAATTGAAAGAATCATACCCAACATGAAGTATTTTGTAAACATTAGGTCAAGGTATCTAATTGAATATATAAATTGATTTGAATAAAGTGATTGTGAGTGATGATTTAAAATGTTTTATTTGATTGTAAGACTTCAACAAACTAAACTGGGTATTCTAGCTGAATAATTAACAATGAAATAATAGTGTCTTACGTATTAATCATTACTTTAGAAAAGTTGTTTGATTTTCTTAAGTTGACTTTGATGAAGGCTTTTGATTTTGCAAACTAATTATTTTTCACTATAGTCTATCTTTTTGTCTAGAACTAACTTTCAAAGTGGACATCTTTTAATGTATGCATGTTTGATTCTTAAAGGATTATTGACGAATTTTTTAAATTGTGATTATTAAATTTTACAAAACTAGAATGCTAGTAGACTAACTAATTAATGCTCCAATCAATAAATATTATGAACAATACACAAAAAGTAACAATCTCAGTATGATGCTACAAGTAGTCCAATGAATAGTAGATACTCCCTAGTGTTCTAGAAGAAGATATTCTTTTTCACATTTAGCATGATGTCAAATGAGAATATGAGTTTCTTTAATGACAACTACTAAGCACACAAATTGACATAACATGTGGTTAGCCAACACATAATGACTAGCGTAAGAGAGAAATAAAAAAATTAAATTTAGAAGTTTGGATTTGAAATAAATGACTATGGAATTGAGTGAATAATTTATATATTCATTAATATGTAAATGGGTAGAAAATGATGGATCTATAATGTATTTAGAATGTAAATATCCTTATAATAATGATAAAAAGCATAGACATAATTGAAGTCATGAGACAATCTGATTAATAATTGTCACTTGTTATTAATCATCTAAATATATTTAAATTGTCATGTGCATCATGATCATCACGAGAGCCACTTTTTTATTATTATTATTATATGCATGTGACAAAGTGCTAGAAATATATTGATACAAAAGAGGATTGTTCACTAAACCATGGTTTTGCTTACATATAATGGCATACAATGGACAAAGTAGTAAATTTGAATTTTCAAGAGATAAAATGAACACAACATAAATATATTATAAGGTCATCACCTTCTAACATGCAACTCATTATAGTGAGTAAATCATAAAAATTTTACATGTAGTGCTTTATTTTTTTATTTTATTTTCTTTTATTGTTTGCTTGAGGTAAGAACATATGTGTTAGGTTTAATATTAGAATAAAAATACTTCATGAAGAAACTAAATATTCATATAGAAATTGATAGACACATGTGGTAATGAATAATATAATTTATAAATGTATGAAAACTTAATATTGTTAGAAAAAAAATATGTAGATCAATTGAAAATTTTTAAATTAAGAGAAGAACACAATTTTAAATAATTATAAATACTATAAGTGATTATTTCCATCGTCGTCTTTTGAAAAATAATGTGTAATATATCCATTATATGTAGAAAGACTTTGAATGATATACATACAATAATTTTGTAATATTTCTTTGGAATATTTTTATGATCTAATTTTTACATATTAATCAATTAACACTTTTAAATTTTTCATCTCATTAATGATATAATTGAAAAAAGTAGAAATATAATTCTAAACATGTTCCATATTTGTGGTTCAGGTGCATCTAATGTTTAATATTAGAAGATGATGGATAAGATAGTTTATTAGCTTCATGTCACTCCTTATCTTCATGCACATGTAAGTCATCTATTCTTTTAAGTCATCTATTCTTTTAGAGGAGGATGTATAAGAATGTATTCAAGAATAAATGAAAATTACACAATAGTTAAGACCAAAATGGTATCTTAAAAAGTATCTCCATTAAAATATTGTATAACATTATTACTCATACAAAAATTAATAAATTCCTCTAAGGAAGCATCATTTGAAGAAGGAAATGGTAATTGAAACTTAAAAATATAATCTATGGAAGGATGTGTAATATCATGACACATGAAGCAATACGTCAATTATGTTTCTAATAAAGGTATCAAAAAATATGTTTAGCAATAAAGTATTTAACGCAAATAAAGGAATTTGAGGATATAATTTATTGAACTTGTAGATTTATATCATCATTGTCTATAAATAACTATATCATGTGTTGACTAAAAAAATGCACGTCAAAGATAGATCATCATGAAAAAAAAGATCAATCAATCTCATCATGAGAAGATAGATAGCTATCATTTATCTCATTACTAAACATAAATTCAATAGACTATAAGGCATAATATTTTGGAGGATTAAGAAACAAATATAAACATGTGAGGTAGTACAATTTATATGGCCTCATACAACAACTTGTATAAGTTATAAATATTTTATTTTGAAATATTTTCTTGGTTTTACAAATAGTTGCAAATTACACAAACTCGTGGGTGAAGTTTTAAAAGTGTTAGTGTCAAATCTAGTAACAACAAAAAGAAACATAATTACGAGAGAGAGAGAGAGAGAGAGAGAGAGAGAGAGAGAGAGAGAGAGAGAGAGAGAGAGAGAGAGAGAGAGAGAGAGAGAGAGAGAGAGAGAGAGAGAGAGAGAGAGATTATTCTTAATTTTTCCTTTTAAATATATATCAATCACATTTTAACCTTATGTACCTTATCCAAATATAACATTATCTACTTATTATAAAATACTTTAAAAAAATAAATAATTAATATAAATATCTTCAATACATCTAATATCTTATAAATATGATTCTTAAATTATATACAATTTTCCATTTGTATAAACACTATGTATCACTATAAAACACCTCTAACAAAATTTAGATTTTGTTTCATTACAATTGTTATAACATTTTATTACATACGTTGAAAACAAGAATCTTTGGATATTTGATTGACTTTGTAATGAAGAAAAAACCCAACATACAAAACATTTCAAGCCCTCACGATTACGAGAAATAATAAAACAGGCCCTAAAGCTCCGTCTCAACGATCTCTTGATTAAATACGAATAACACACCTAATCAGGTACACCCTTCCGTCAATTGGAATGTACAAAACTGTAGCAAACCACGGGTAATCTAAATATAAGGCGGCTTAGAAATGAAGTCTCTTTCGTTGAAAAGACGCTCTCCAACAAAATTGCAACCAATATTTTATTTCCTATTTGGAGCCAATTTCGGAGGCCGCCTCGCGATTTCCTCGTGGACCAGCCACGCGCTAGTTTGGCATGGAAATTCGCGAGATGTGTAGAAAAAGAGAACGGAACCCCACAGCGCAAATCACGGAGTCTTGCAAGTCCACGCGTCGATTAGGTGACGGTTGCTATTAGCCGGTTTCTGCGGGTCCCGTCTGAATTACGCAAACACGGAAACTTCCAAGCGACATGGCTTTCGTTACTCTCGCTTCTGTCGAGCAAAGTGCGTCTATAAATAGAGCACCTTACTTTGCTTTGTTCTTCACAACTCATCATTAGCATAACTGCAATACTTGTGCCCTAAGTTTCTTCTTTTTCTTGCTTTTTATTTGGATTGGACAAGGGGAGAAGTTCGTAGATTGCATTAACCAACAATAATGGCTTTTGAAATGAGAGTTGCGTTTGCTGTTGCTTTTGCGCTGTTTGGCTTGCAAAGCGTTCTGGCGTTGGGTACGTTAGTTTGGTTTTTAAGGAATCCTGAGATGAGATTAGTGTCTTTTGTAATCTTTTGTCTATGCTCATAGAAAAATACATGAAATAGACTGTATAAGACTATTCATCCAAGCCGATCTATTGTATATTTAGATCTATATATATATATGTGAAATCGACAGGAACGGTTTAAACGTCTAGTATATTTCAATCTATCTTGTAGTTTTTGAGCCTGTAGTAAATTTAAATCTATCTTGTAGTTTTTATATATCTAAGTTACGTAGGTTAAAATTTTGAATATCATGTTTAACGAGCATAATTTCACAAGTGGGTAATGGTGATTCTATGCAGGTGAAGGAGGAGTTGAATGTGAGAAGCTTCCAGTAGAGCTGTGCGCTTTCTCTGTATCATCTTCTGGAGCTCGCTGTGTTCTCGAGAAGAAATACTCATTCGTCCCCTCCACACAGAAATCATCTGTAGAATACCAGTGCCAGGTAATATATTCTCCTACAATACTCCAATACTTTTCTCTTTCTTTTTCTCTCGAGGACAGTTTTATTGAATAATGAATGGTACTTGCACAATTATTTAATAGTCATCAGGCGTAATGGCGGAGAAGATGATGGAATGGATTGAGAGCGAGGAGTGCCTTCAAAGCTGTGGATTGCAGAGAATGAGTGTGGGCATGTCCACTGACGATCTTTCAAAACATTCTCATTTCACCTCTAAATTGTGCTCAGACAAGTGCCAAAACAGTTGTCCTAATATTGTCAATCTCTACCTCAGTTTGGCTGCAGGAGAAGGTAAGTGCCCATTTTTCTTTATTCATTCCTTCTTAGGAATAGTATATATCATTATAGTCTAAGAAAAGTATATATCATTATAGATTATAGTTTTATGGAGAAACATGGTAACAAGAATAGGGGTTGCAGGAATATATTTACCTCACCTGTGCGAAGCTCACAAAACACGAAGCAGGAGAATGATATTCGAGACAGTCGCAGCTGGGCCATCTGTGAAGACCGTTTCCCTTGCCGGAGTTGCCCCTGCACCCTACTAGAACATATGTTATATGCTTCATAGCCAGTAATATTGTATTTAAACAACACTGTCTTTTCCATCATTCAGAGATTAAGTAATCCATGGATTTGGAATTAGTCATATATATAGTTCTTTGTCAGTAATATTGTATTTAGTCAGTGTTATCTTTTACAATCTTCATGGATTAAGAAGTCTATGGAGTTTAAGAATTTCTCATATTGTAGATGTAAAATTGTCATCTAATCTCGATAGAAAGGGATTTGTGTTGGAATAAGTCAAAACTGAATTATTGTGTACATTGTATATGTGGCAAAAAGTTTGAGTTGCAAATAATGTCTAAAATAGATGGGTCGTGCTTCTTACAGTTAGTTGTCATTTTTCTGTAGTTTGTTGTTAGTTAGTTTAATAGATTTATAGGAATGTGGGTTGTCTTCAGAATTGTATAAATAAGAATCATTTGATCAATAAAATATAGCATATGATTTGTATCTTCTACCTTCTTTATTTATGCTTTATCTGAATTTCTAATTATTTGTGAGACTGTATTTCTAATTATTTGTGGGATAGAATACAGTCTAGGTAAAGTTGTTAATAAAATTGCATTACATTACGATTTGCTGAAACATTTTTAGCATTTTAATTGGTTTGTTTTCGATCAAAGTTTAGGTTGAATAAAACGAATTGTACATACAAATTTTGCCATCTAAAATCTATGTAAACTCTTTGACCAAGATGTTATAGTATTTGATTTCACACTACCCCTTGACGAAGACTTCAAATAAGACGTACAACACACAGACATAAAGGATGTTGTTTTTGGAAATAATGGTACGTCCTGGTCACCTCCTTTTAACAAAATGGTAATCGCCGATAGAACCTTTATATATTTTCTCTCTTTAATATAAATAAAATTACAAATTGGATGTGATGTGTTTTTAAATTTAATTTATAAATTCCAAATAACTGTCTAATCACTAGCATTCTGATGGTTGTTGTCTGAACAGAGATCGAAAGATTAAACTGATTTATAAAATAAATGAGGTATAATATAAGAAATAGGGGGAGACGACGGAAAGAAAATTACTAACAAAATCTTAATTAAAAAATTATGAATCAGAGATAATTTATGAAAGATTTATGTAACAATTATAATATTTAATATTACGAAAGAGACTATGTTTGGTATCATATAGGTTTGAACCTTGACTACAATCAGAATAAAATAAATCATTAAACATTACATTAGTTATTATGTATTTTTATTTATTTTTAATTGAAAATTTAATACATCACAAATTAACAAGACAATTTATTGAAATATTTTAATATTTCTCAAAAATCCTTCAACACAAACAATAATTTTAACTTATACAAGCATTTATTAAAACTTACATACATTTACATTTACTTTTATTTAACAATTTAATACAATACACATTATTCTTTTATCCATTTTATATCCTTCGCCTAGATAAATTTACTTTTCTTTCCTGCTAAGTTACGAATTTTCGTTTCTTTTCGTGGAGAGTATGAATTTCATTTATTAATTCTATGCATATATTAATTACCATGTTTATCGAATTTCTAATCATGCAATCTTAATCTATCCGTTTCTTTCGTGACTATTTTTTCGTACATGTAACTTGGCTCTTACTTTAAGTGATTTGTTTTCAATCAATTTTTTGCTCCAATAAAATGAATTGTACGTACAAATTTCACCTTGTAAAACCTTAAAAAAAATCTTTAGACAAGAAAACTTTAATAATAATTAATTTTCAAAGATCGTGTCGACAGTCTTGAATGAAGTCATATAGCACAAATACATAAGACAGCCTTTTTAATCATAAAGAATGGGACCGTTGACATCCTTTCTCAAATTGTTATGTTAATTTAATTCAATACATATAAAACTGATTTATAAAATGAAAGATATATAAAATATAGAGGGCATAGGAAGAGAAGAACGCGTTTCATGGAAGCATAATAATATTTGACTTATTACCGTAAGAAACGGGTTGAATGAAGTCAAACGGCAGACATACATAAAGTCAATTCTTTTGTCATTAAATTAAATTTATATTAATGTTTATAGAAGATTGAAACTTATTTATAAAATGAAAAATAGAGAAAATAAAATAAATAAAGAGGATAAAGGGAGTGAGGGATACGTTTCAAGGAAAATAGAAAACAAAATGTTTTTAGTAATTCAAATAGTTTGATAAAAGATAATTCACTAAAGATTTATGTAATGTTTATAATATTCAAGATAATTAAAAAGTGTCTCAATAAGTTTATTAATATATTCTCTCTTTCTAATTTTCCTATGCTTGATTCCTCATTCTTACATTGGTTAGTAATTTAAAATTATCTAAACTTCAAATATCTTTTGGTTCTTAATTAGCTAATTTGGTGCTATAATTTCATTTTTTCTTCTTTGAAACACATTTCAATTTGTCTGTAAATGCAATGCATTTATGTCAACATAAATGCATTACGTTTAACATATCATTTCTACCTTTATGATATACAATACTATAAAATTGATTTCCCTCAAAAGCCTTAGCATCTCATGAACCTATATCCACATTTTTTGGACAATTATGGTTTCTTTAAGATTGTCAATGAATTTTCCTAGAAAAGGAAAATGTATGTTATCACCCTAACACATACAAAGGTTTCTTAGGGTTTTTTTCATGTTTTCGGTTTTTTGTTTTGCAATGTGTCATTTTTTTGTTTACTTTATCTTTATTGGGTGTAAATTTGATCTTATCCATTGTTATGTTTTGCCAAAATATTCTAACTCTCTAAACTAATAAATAAAATACTAATTATTGTTATAGATTTTTGGTTCTTATTATATCTACAAGATTCTTTTCCCAAATCAAGCACAATTATTATCCCTACTTTGTACAATACAATTTGAACCAGTAGGTACTCCTATTCATTTGCAAAGTTCTTCGTCGTCTTGAAATATCAGAAATTTTCCCTCACTAGTTCTTGATTCATATCCAATAGTCAACCTTTTCTCACGAACCAACCACCCACTCCGATTAGAAATTGGAGTGGGGGGATTTGGAGTGGAATTGGAGGATATGTGAGTCTATTTAGAATGTTAGATGCACCTAGTTTATTATACATGTATACACAATGCAAGAATGTACAACCTAAAAAAGGATATTTGACATGTTGACTCAAAGAGAGGTGGTCTCATGACTTGGGTCTTTAATTGTACATATGCTCAAAATTAACCTTGTAGATTTTCAAACAATTGTATCTAATAAAAATATAGGTATCCTTGCGAAGTTCACCATCATTTTATTGAAAATACTTCTCTGATGTTTAGACCCTCAAAGAATAGTGCTATTAATCCATCCTTTTTAGAGCCTACTAAAAGATATTGAATATCGTTGCAATCTAGTATTGCTAGATTTGTGTGGAAGCTAACTCACAAGAAAGGTGGTAGTGACAATAAAATATGTTTTGGAACTACAAAATTAAATATTCTTGGAAGAGTAGACCACAGGGTGCAGATCAGTTAGTTGAGCCATTGAAAGAAATATATATGATCTATGCAAGTTCAAACCTTTTCTAGACAAAAGATTTGGTTTACCCAACCACACCTAGGGTCGGTCCCCTATAGGTTACGACATAGCCTAGAGGATTAGTCTTTCCTTACTCAAAAATAGGATCATAGGCCGAGTCTTGGAGACATCTATGAGATAGTAATTAAATAAAATTGTTCTTGGAAGAGTAGATTGTAAATATAGAATAACGTGGCCTAGTTAGAACATATTTTTTGAAGATTCCGCATCAAATTCATCTATCACATCAATTTTTCATGGGCTTAATAAAATAAATTTTGTCATGAAAAAATAATTTTACACAAATTAGTCTAGAAGCTATTACATCTTAAAGAATATGGTTATTAATTTTCTGCAATTATTGTTTAAAGTATTTCAACTGCGGAAGTATGTATTTAATAAGGCTGCTTGGAATGTATATAAAACATCTTCTAATTAATGATTTTGTATTGTCGTAAAGAAGAAACATAAATTCCAAAAGCATTTTGTACAAGAGATTATTCTTGGCAATCTTCAACACCCTAATCTTGTTGCACTACAAGGATATAATTATTGATCTCCAACTATGCAAATATTTTTAGATCTAATTTTATTAATACCAATAATATTTACCATCATCTGCATGAAAGGCATCCAAAGCAATCACCTTTTTGTTTGAATAGACAATACTTCCATTAGTGATGACTTTGAGTCTCATTTAATATATTGGGGACCTGAAAAGCTACTTCTAGTGTTAGAATCATATATATCTACAAGTATGATGTTTTACACTATTGTTGGTTGTGTTGCACCACAACTTATCCATTAGTGCTTGAGATCAAACTCTAATAGAAATATATGAAGTATTTTTAGGTAATAGAAGGGACCTTCTCATGCAATCTAATCAAAGAAAATAATCTCCAGCTTGCTCCTATGACCTTATCTCCCACATCGCTACTTCTAAAAAGGAAATAAAAGTAGAAGTAACACATATATTTTTAATTTTTATCAAACAAAACTATGAGACTATGACACAAAAATAAATTTATAAATAGAGATTTGCATACCAAATTTCACATACTGTAGGCATACTATATAATCTTAAATACTGTACAAAAACTATTTGATTCAATTTTCTCAAAGATGTGTGATCTAAGGAATTTTATATCATAGGTAGTAAATTTTTTAAGAGGATGATAATCACATAGAATATATAAATCTAAATATAATAGTATTTTCAAGATCATTCTTTCTTATCAAAGAATAATATCTTTGGTAGAGAGAACTGCTAATGCTCTAGTAAACATCTATGAAATTGATATATATGTTCAATATATTATATGAGATATTTGACAATGCATATTACATAATTATTTAAAAATATTTAGAGAATTTTAAACAAATAAAATAAATATTTTGTTTATGTGATCTTCGATAGCATGCTCTATTTAATTTTTAGAATGGGAATATTGAGTCGAACGGGTGGGGTGGTCTTATAAGAGATGAAATGGGTAACTTAAGGTTGTCTTATGTGGCTAACCAGGGTATACAAGGTGTTATTTTTTCAGAGGTTAAAGTGGTGTATCATGAGATTATTTTTTCCTTCCAAAATGGATTCCATAATCTATCATTGAAGGGTATGTGTACTATAAGAAAAGATATGAAAGGTAGATTGCTCCTCCTTTCCCTATTGCATAATATGAAGGAAGATGTCTCAATAGGCTCAAGCAGGACTTAAGTGTTGAATGATTCAATGATCCTTTGAAATAATAAATTGATTGAGATGATTTAGAGAAAAATGGTATTATGATGCAATATAGGACACTAAATAAGAAAATATTGATAGTTTTAGAAAAGGTAGACTAGCAAAAAACAAACAAGAGTCTACAATGACCTGAAATAGAGACCTAAGAGTTTTACGAACCAATAAACTAAATTTGAAGTGGATTTTTAGTCTACAAAATTCCTTAGAAATTCTCTTCCTAGGAACAAGAAGTTTGGTACATTTTGTTCTAATGGATTTTTCTCTATTTTAGTTGCAGACCTCTTGATAGATCATGTACTTACTAGATCAAGTCCCGATAGGCATACCACCTCTACCTAGATACATAAAAATAAGGAGGGTAAGTACACAAAGATGGTGTGCAAATAAGTGGCCACCCACCCAAAAAGATAGCAAAACACTCCTAAAATGATTGGGTTACTTTAAATTAAAATAACCCACTTGCACTTAGGTTTGGTAAATTTCCAAGCCATGAACAAGGCTAGTCAAAAGGATTGGATAAAAAGGTCGAGGCTTGGGAGTTTCATTTCCCTTATTTTTCATTTATTTTGTTCTTTCATACAAGTTTCTCAACTTTATCATCATCAAATTTACACGTCATCAATTGGGTATTCGTAAAATTGATACCATTATTTCACACATCTTATAAGCTTTCTATCCATATAATTTTTTGTATTTTTGGACACAATTAACATATTAAATTTTAATTTTTTTACTAGTGTCTCCATAGTTGTTAGAGACATAGGTTTACCAATTTCTTAATAACTTTTGATCTACTCGACAATTTTTTTTAAAAACAATTACATATTATTATTTGTGAACTTGATTCTATACACTTAAAAAATAAATTTTATTTTTAATTTTTTTTATGCAATTATATCTAGTGGACGAACAAACACCAAATTTTGAGGATATATACACTTCAAAAAAACATTAAAAAATGCACAACAAAAATTCACAAAAAATATACAAATTCTAGCTCTCACTCTTATATATGTTTCTACCAAATAGTTTTTCAAAATACTAAATCTAACTTTAATGCTGAAAACTACAAACTTAGTTTAAACCTATTCTATCAACCCATAGCATTCACCATACTTGTCCTTGCCAGTGTTGTAGGAATATACATGAATCTAACGTTGCAGGAATGAAACAATAAACTCCTATTTGAAAAGTTGTAAATGCTTAAAGTAAATCTAATCTACTCTAATCTAGTCCACCTGCCAAGTAGGCCCCCTTGGTTGGCTTCTCTAACTAACTACTAACATAGAAGGTAAACCAGAATCACTTCATTATATTTTAGAAAATGATTACATAAGAACAATGCACAGAACTACAAAAGTAACTTGTTGTGCAAGATGCAACAAGATATTTTCCAAAAACTTCCAACTTATCAACTAACTGTCAAATCCATTTATATAGAGGATTGACACTTATTCAAAACATAAAGATAACTTCTTACTTAAATCTTGCCATAGAAGAAAAAGGAAATGTAATAGCCCGCGACATATGTAATAAAGTCTAGATGATCGATTTAATAGGATAATGAGCGTTGAGGAAATATAGCAGAGCTATACTCCTATATTCTCTAAGATGGTGGCTCCTTCGATGTAGTAGGCGTGTCTCTTGGCTCCATGATGATTTTCACCATCGCAATTGGACTTCAATGTTTCTTCTTTAATGTTGTTGACCACTCTGAAGCTGCTCCTTTCTCCCTGGTAGGTTAGTAGCATGCAGAAATGTATACAAGTAAACTAGTAAAATAAATCCAAATATTAGAACACACATTCTGATAGCTATATGAAGTACTGCAATATATATAATTTTTGGCAAAACATATCATAACTAGCTACCCATGGGCTTAGTGATTCTAACTATACTTATTATAAGTTCAAATAGCTATAGGTTCACGAATGTTTTGGTAATGTCTTAAACAAAGTATCAAGATAACATAAAACAAAGATAATAAATGGTTTCATCATCTGCCCCCTGGCAAGTAAAATTCTTGTCCTCAAGCATTGCATTTCTTTGCAATTCCTTGGAACTCCCCAACCTTTGTCCTTCCTCTTCTTCGGCTCTTAAAGGTATAGTAGAAGCCTCTCATCTTTTCCTAGACATCCACCCTGTAGTCCTCCTTTAGTTGATCAAGCATTATAGCATTGACATCATAAAGTAGTCATAGGAGCATAGGTGGTTGCATTGTAAGGGGACACCAGAGCTCATGTCTAATCTACCTTCTCAGTTGGATATATTTTGGTGCTTTGTGGATCGCCGCCTCAAGGTTAATAGGGCTATGTGGTTCTGATTTATTAAATGCTTCTAGTAGTCTATTCCACCTAATTCTGGCACCATTCAAAGCTCTCTAAAAAACAAAGTAGGACATCCCCTCATATTATTTATAAAACTCTCCTCTGATAGGAAAGATTTTATTCTTAGTTTCTCCTTTAATACTTCCATAGGTGAGGTTGAAACAATCCCTAAGGAGTACATCAGGTTTGCTTCTTTCATCTCTTAATGGTAATGGTTCTGACTTCTCCCA
>MU226166.1:2052249-2067187 GCA_018584345.1 Thuja plicata
TTGTCTATCAATTGATGTCAAAATTTGAGGCACTTAGAGATTGAATATCAAAAAAATCCACTAATAGAAAATGTAGTGCTCAGAGTCTATTTTTCAAATATGTAATTTATTTAAATACCCACATAGTCGAAAATATATTTAGTAGGCATGTTTAAAAACCTCTTTTTCAAAATGTCTGTTTCAGGACCATACCCACCATGTGTACGGCCACCCTATTTTGAAGTAAATAAATGAATTTTTCTAAATCCTTTTGGGGGAAGGTACCTAACACATCAAAGATTGGTCAGAATATTTTTTCTTTTTTTTTAATGGAATATTTTTTTTTTATTAATTTTTAATTGACTATAAAGTATATTTTCAAAACCTCTCGTGTACGACCACCATAATTTGATGAAAATTTCACTTTTTTGAGAAATTTTTTTTTTAATTATGAATAGAATTCTATGTAGATTGGTCACATATAATTCATTTTTTCAAAAGCCTAAAATCAAAAAAGTTATTAAAGTTTTAGTGAACCTTACTATTTTAAGTTTAGGTACCACTTTTGATTAATAAATATTGTAAAAATAGTAAAATTTATCATATCACTATAAAATTTATATTTTTGAAATCTAGACAGTAAGATCTCTAATGGGTTTTAATTTCATCAAAAAATTTGATTAGGAAGACCCTCAAAAAATTACGGTAAGACAGAAATCTGGTGTTCAAATGCCTTGGCCATTATTTTGGAGGTCCAAGCATAGGCTTGGTCCCACCAAACCTGTCCCAAACCAAAATCCAATGCAAATGGTGGTTTGGTAAATTCGAATTTTAAAAAATGGGAACACGTTTAAAAACGTGTACCCGTTTCTTAAATGTAATAAATCAACATAAAAAAAAGATTTTAAAAAAAAAAAAAAAATTTAAAAAACGGGCACCCGTTTTGAAAAAAAATGGGTACCCATTTTTTGAATTTTGGATCAGGTGTCCAAGCCTAAGACGGGTGCCCATTTTGAAAAAAATGGGTGCCCATTTCTAGTGGTAGTTTTCAAGCCCACAAGACTTCCGCGGAATTGGCACTCAACTTCTTGCACTTACCCATTTGGATGGTGCCAGTTCTAGGGAGGGGGCTGGTGCTGGAGTTTTGTTGATATCTTACTCTGGAAAAACCCTAAAATTTTCATTTTCTCTATTGTTTACTTGTACAAATAATGTGGCAGAATATGAGACTCTTTTGATAATCAAATAATCCTGGGTTTCCAATCTAGTCCCCGTCAGAAAGAAGAATGGGGATATCAGGTTGTGTGTGGATTTTAGAAATTTAAACATATCTTCCTTAAAAGACAACTATTCTCTCCCCAAGATGGAGAATATGCTGCAGAGAGTCAATGGATGTGAAAGCATGTCCATGATGGATGGATTCTCTGGGTATAAGCAGATTATGGTCAAAGAGTTAGAGTAGTTTAAGAATTCTTTTACCACACCATGGGGAACATATGTATATGTGAGAATGCCTTTCGATTTAATGAATGTTGGAGATAATTTCCAGAGGGCCATGTATGTTGCATTCTCATACTTCCTGCAAAAATTTCTTGAGGTCTATCAGGATGATCTCATAGCTTATTCAAAGAAGGAAGAACAACATTATGAGCACTCGGAGAAGATTTTTGAAAGAGCCTTAGAATTTGAGATTTCTCTCAATCCCAAGAAATGCATTTTTGGAGTGACAGAAGGTAAGTTATTGGGTCACATTGTTTCAAAGGAAGGGGTTAGAATTGACCCAGATAGGGTAGCTAATATTGACAGAGTTCCCATCCCAAGAAATGTTAAGGGAATTGAATCCTTCTTTAGACAGATAAATTTTCCCTAAAGATTTGTCACTAACTTTGATGAGAAAAGTAGACCAATTTCAAAGATGTTAAAGAAGGATGCTAAAATGGAATGGGATGGGGAGGCCACCCAATATTTTCAAGAGATTAAGAAAGCTATCAAATATGCCCCTATCCTGAGTACTCCTGATTATTCAAAGCCCATGAATAGTTTTTCATTTGCATCATGTCATACTATTGTTGTTGTATTGTTACATAAAATGAAGAGGGGTTTGAGCAGCCTATTGTATTTTTTAGCAAATCATTACAGCCTACAGAGCTCAAGTATGGTATAACTGAGAAGTGGGCCTATACATTGGTGAGGGTTGTGAAAGCTTTCAGGTGTTATTTAATAGGTGCTATTGTAGTGGCTTATGTCCCCTCAGCAATAGTTAAGGACATCTTTACTGAACAAGAGGTGTCAGGAAAAAGATGTAGATGGATCAATAGGATTCAAGAGTTCAATATAGAAATCCAAATCACTAAGTTGGTTAGAGGGATGGGTTTAAAAAAATAGATGGCTAGTGCAAATTTGGATGCTAATCACATAAATACCCTAGAAGAAGAAAATAGACCTTTCATTAGTAACCTTGACCATTGTGTTTGGTGCAACAACATTATTTATTATTTGCAAAGAATGAATTGTCCACAAGGCATGGATGAAAATAAGAAAAGAACATTAAAATTACAAGCAATTCATTTTTCCCAGATTAGAGATGAGTTGTGGTGGAGGAACCTTGAAGGAATTTTGCTAAAATGTATTGATAAAGAACAAGCAAATAGGATCCTGCAAGAGATGCATGATGGAGTGTGTGGTGGTAATTACATGGCCAAGCCTACTGCACATAAGATTTTAAGAGTAGAATTCCAGTGGCCGAGTATCTTCAAGGATGCTCGTCAACTGGTTAAAAAATGTGATGGTTGCCAACATTTCTCAGGTAAGCTAAATTTCTCAGGTAATGTACCCCTTACACCAGTGGAGGTTCAAGCCCCTTTTCAACAATGGGGTATTGATTTTATAGGAGAGATAAATGCTAGGTCCAGTGGTGGACATTCATGGATTATTGTAGCTACTGACTACTTTAATAAGTGGGTTGAAGTAATCCCCACTAAGAGAGAAAGCAATAAATTAGTAATTGACTTTTTATTGAAGAATGTAATTACTAGATTTGGGTGTCCAAAAAAGGTAATATCAGATAGTGCCATGTGTTTTAAATCTGAGGAATATATCAATTTTTGTGCTAAATATGGTATTCAGACGTCTTACTCTGCACCTTACCACCCTCAGGGAAATGGCCAAGCTGAGTCCACTAACAAAAGCCCCCTTAAGATTATTATTAGAGTTTTGGATACAAACAAGAAAGCATGGGACTCAAACTTGACAATGGTTGTATGGGAAGACAGGGTGACATCTAAAAAGGCCATAGGATGTGCACCTTTTGATCTAGTCTATGGGATCCAAGCAAGACTGTCCCAGAATAATGTGATGTAGATGTACAATTTTGTTCAAATTTATGATGATGATATTGACAATGACATGTAATTGAGGATTGATGACCTGGTGGAATTAGATGAATCTAGGAGGGAGGCTTCTGTGAAGAATGAAAAACTTCAATTAAAGGTGAAGAACTTGTATGATAAGAAGGCAGTCTCAAGACAGTTTGATGTGGAAGATTATGTTCTCATGTAGAATGCCAAGTTGGAAGACAAAGAGAAGCAGGGAAAATTTGAACCAATTTGGCTTGGACCCTATATTGTCCATGAAAGGTATGGGCAAAATTCATATTTATTGAAAGATCATACTGGAATCATTTTAGAACTTCCAGTTCATGGACAGTTCTTGAAGTTATACTTCTCATGAATTCTAATTATCCACAACCATTAGGGTTGTGTATATAGTGTGTTTTTGCAAGTGTGTTTCTTTCCATCTTAGTCTAGTTTGCTTCCCTATTGTGTGAGTAAGTTTTTTTTCCTATAGGTTGGCCTGCTTCCCTAGAGATTATGAATTCTTGTAACACCTACAGGAGGTATTCATCCCCAGAAAGAGCCATTGTTACACCTGGTTAAATTTTTTTTCCAAAAGCAATGGATCCCTAGGCTGTATCTGAAATAGGGTCTTGTATAAATCTTTGAAACCCTTATTTTCATGCTTCAAAGTGTAAAATGTGGTCCTAAAACCCTAAGCATCGAAATGAATTCTAATTTGCGTTACCTTTTTTCCACTTAAGTCATGTATATTTCATGTGTTCACTTAAATTTTTTTGCATCCAACAAGTTTGTTAGTGTCCCAACCCTGTGATCTTTTATTATCCCTAAGGCTAAAGTCCACAAATGTTTTATTTTTCCACTATCTGTCGAGCTAATGTGTTTTGATCTAATGGCTTGCTTAATAGATTATTCCTGAAGTGCACAACATCTATCTCATAAGCCATTAATTTGAGATGCCACATGTATTTGGTGGGTCTGAATGTCAGAAAGGGCTTCAGTTAAATAGTGAGTAGATCTTGTTTCATCGGACGGTTGACTTAATTGCTTAATCTCAACATGATCGACATCAATCCTATTAGAAATTATGTCTGAGCAACGCGTGTCTTTGGAGTGACGTGGGTCCTATCCTAGGTAGTTTCATGGAGATTAAGGCATGGACAGATCTAACGATGGACTTAATTGCTTATGGCTAAGATCCGCAAGATCTATCAATTAATCCATTAAGCGGTGTTGACATGTGGCAATTGGTGGGTCCGGGTATTGTGAATGGCTGATGATTAAGGTGTAGATAGATTTATTTTGATCCAACAGATTACTTAATGGCTTATCCCAAAGATGCACAAGATCTACCAATTAATCCTGTTGGGACTAAAAAAAGCAGTAAGGGTTTTTGAAGTACCATGTTAAAATTTTGCATTTTGACCCCTATAAATGCTTTTTAAGCTTATTTTCCTATATGAGATTCTAAATTTTTTCATGCATGTCAAGTACTTATCACTCTTGTTTAGGCATATGAAGACATCCCAGTTCGTTAATTTCAAGTTTTGAGTTGTTATTGTGATGTCTTGTTTCGAGCACTTGTCCAAATCTGCATTTGTGCCTAAGTGTCAATCTGTTGTAATAGGCCTAGTTTGCCTTTGAATATCTTGCACCCAAAAATGTTTCATGACCCGCCACTTTGGGGATGTTTAGTATGTATATTAAAGAACCTATGTTTTAAATCCCAAGTCATTTAGATATGTTGTGACGAGTTTTAAAACCCCTCAAAGTTGGTAGTTTTTTTGTTGTCATGCATTGTGTAATTGATCAGAATTCTGAGTAGCCCTATTTGACTGACTGTAACTTTTGACCTTGTGACCTGATTGAAAAAATTCCTTTTGAACTCCATTATAGTGTGCCAAAGTGCTAAATGCAAATTTCTGAATGACCTACTTTGAGGTCTTACAATTTTACACCCGGTTGAATGAAATGGATAATTGAAAGCTCCCCTATATTCTAGGCATGGAAATGAGCTATACTGATGATTTTCAGGTCTTAATGAATCCATTTTTCCAATTTACCAATCCGATTCTGTTTGCAGTTTCTAATAATCTGATGCAGATCAGTTGCACAGTTTGGTTAGAGGCCCTGTTTGTGAGAGTGTATCTTGAATACCGTGATTGATCACATCAGGAATATGGTTTCCCTGAATTATAGGCCAAATTTTCTTCAATTTTGCAAGGTTTCAAATCCTGAGGATTTTGTTTGTACACTTTCCAAGTTTCTTTCCATTTGCAGAAATCGGTATTCCTTATGTTTTCAGTTTCCTACATTTCTAAGTGGCTACTTTTGAGGGGCCACCAAATATGTCTGGATGATTGTCAAGAGGCACCCATCTAGATCTGTATTCTCCATATAGCACACTTCCAATGTCCAGAAGCTCGGGTCTTCAGGAGATCGTTTGACTTGTTTTCAAAGTTGAAACCAAATGTGTTTATTATTATTTGATAGGGTAATCTGCAAAATTCTTGTGAAGAGGCAACTTGGGTGTTTAAAATATTTGGACCTATTGGGTTTTGTTAGACGTCATTTTGTAGTATGGAAGAATGTCAGTCATAGGACGTGTGTACCCACAGCCATGTCTCAGTTACTTGATCTTGTCAGTTTTTAAAGGCAGTTCCAGAGGCTAGTTTCCATTAATGAAATCAGATTTGCAGAGGTATAAAAGTTGTCTTTATTGGCCGCTAGCTTAATTCTTCTTGATCAAATGGAAAAATGGACTATGTTTGGGAAAATTGAAGATGAATATATTTTCAAGATTGATAACTTGGGAAAAATCACATTGTTTCTTTGGTGAAACTTCTTTCAGTATCAATCAGAGAGGATAAAAGGCTGCTATTTTGGGTATTATAAGCAATTTCCTGGAACCTTGATTCAATTTACAATTCCTTTAGATAAAATACTACAACATCTAACTGTGGAGCATGATGCAATACCATTACTTGTCTAATTACTTATTTGTGGGCCTCTGATTGCCAACTTTAGAGCATCAACCTCACTAGCACAACTTTCTCAAAATTCACTATCATTGACTACTCCAGTATCCAAGAAGCGTAGTTGATTCTATATTTCTCCATCTTCAGGTCAAGACATATGGAACATTTCAAGAAAATGAATTCGGCATAGAGGGGGAATCAGAATAAAATTTGGTTTTACATCTTAACATGTAAACACCTCCATGGCTGCACGTGGGGAAGGCAAAGTTTGAATATGTTAAAACCATTTATTTTGAATGCAGATTGGAGGATTGCACAGAAGTGAAGAGCTTGAAAACACATTTCAAAACCATAGCAAATGCAATTTGCTAGTGGGTTGCGCATTTCATAGCAAAGAATTTGGTGGGGATATTGCCAATGCAAGTGGCAGGTAAAGAGTTCCCAGGCTGCGTGAGTTAGGAGTTTGGGAGCTTCTTAGAACTTGGAGGACAGAGCTCAAATGAAAATCATAGGTGTAAAGAAGATTTGACAACCTTCACCAGCATCCTCCCTGCCTTTTGTCGGCAGCTTCCCTGCTAATGCAAAACCTCAAAGATATGCCAAGACATATGAATTGATTGCAGTATATGCTCAAAATGAACTTGTTGATAAGGCCTTAGAAACTTCCAAGCAATGCAATCCGCAGGTGTAAATCCATTTCTCGGCGTAGGGTATGTAAAGGGTGGCGCATGGAGGACAGAGCTCAAATAGCAACTGGCAAGTGTAAAGCCAAATTCAACAACCTTGCTAGCGTCCTCCCAGCCCATGCCAAAATGGAAGCTTTGGAACAAGGCATGTTTCTTTGTTTAAAGCTTGCGCAGAAGACTGAAGAGACCAGCCAGTGCAACACAACAAACATGGAAGAGGAGGGCATTAAGAAAGTGAAATGTTAGTAAAAATAAGCCTGCACATTATGTTGAGAATGGACATTCAGTGTAGACATGGTGACATGGATAGTTGCGCAGGGGTCATAGGGTGAAGGACCACGTAAGGAGTATGATGAATGGAGGCCCACATTGATTCAACATCAAAGACCCTGCTCTATTTTGAAACAAGCAGGCGCGTGACAAATAGGAGTTAGAGTTTTATAAGCAACTGTGAGGAGGCATTATCCCACATTGGATGGGAAACAAAAATATCTATGTTTAAATACCACAGCACTTTATGTATGATTTGAAGTAAAGCCAAGACCACTTGGAAAATACAGGCTAGAGGGATAGGTGCGTGGCGGGGCCTGCATTATTTTTAATGCAAAACACATTTAAAAAACTCTCAAGACCATTATCCCACATGTATCCTTCATTAGGATTTCAAAGAGTTTATAACCAAAAAAACTCAATATGTAATTTGAAAAGGAAAGGGGAGACTATGGGCACGTGTAGGAGCTAGGTGCTTGCCTCGAAAATTGTGCCCAAGGGGAAGATGCCCAAATTTTGGCGGGACCCGCAACGATGATGTGGCAGATGACTGGGCTTAAGAGGATGCATGTTTGGGCACAAATCTTGAGGTGGCCAAAATCGACAAATGACTTAATGGCTTAATGAGAAATTGCAAGGAAGATAAGCTTAAGCCATTAAGCCATTGGTCTATGTGGCACACATGGCACCAAGTGGACCTGTGGATGAATCAGAGGGTGACACTTGGCACATTCTGGTGAGATGTGCAGCTTTCAAATATTTTTTATTTTGAAATTCTTTCAACAAGTGGGTTAACTAGTGAGCAACTTCAACAAGATCTAAGGGCTGACTTAATGGCTTAATGGAAAGATGCTCACCATCTAACCATTAAGACATTAAGCCATTGGTCCATGTGGCACCTCAGACACATGGCGCTCAGTGGATCTGCAGGCCAATGAGAGGCTGCCATGTGGTATTTTTTGGAAAAGGGTATTAAAATGATATTAAAAAGCTATTGAATACGTGCAATGTAAAATGAGATTGAAGCATTAAAATGAAATATTATTCAATAGTCAAACTATTGAATTAATGCATAATTTCAAATATTTCAAAGTATTCAAAAGTTCAAAATTGAATATGCACGGGAGATGGAGTTTGTTAGGGATGATTCAGAGGGAAAATTTTGTCCAAACTATGAATTGTTATATGTTGCTGAAAAGGTCTCAGAAAGGAGATCACGATTTTGCAGACCAATTGAGGGAAAATCAAATCAAATTTTTGCACTTTCAGTCTGAGCAGTTACAAAAAAAAATTTGGAACAGACAGGTGTCGGTGACTGAGTTGTTTTTCCTTTCTCCTATATCTGGTTTTTTCCTCCATTGTAATAGGGATGTTGAAAGTTATGTTGCTGGGCAGCTTCCAGGCTATGGAGTCTTATTTCTTTGTGTTCTTTGTTTTGCAAATGTACAGTTTCAGATGAATTTTAATAAAGACAATGAAATCCCTATTCAATTCTTGTCTGATATCTTTGTATGTATTGTCTTAATTCTTGCATATTAACTTGTAAGGCATGTTAATATACCAGTTATAGGGTAGCTGTGGGTTTGAATTTAAGTTTCTTTCAAGGAGAGAGCAAGTCTTGATTTCAAATTCTAAGAGTTATAGGTATGCATACGAAACTAATGTCCAGGTATTGAAATGAGAAGAATGGCTTGCAAGGCATTTTATTTGGGTTTTTCTGGGAATGCACATTTGTATGACTCTGTTGTCCAATTGATAAGGCACTAGTCTTTGCTTGACTGGCAGTTTGCTTTATCATTCAAATATTAAAATCTTTATTTCTGTTATCTAAACTCCATGTCTAGATAATTGTATTCATTACAGTTCATTTTAGTGATTCCTTAGAAAGAGAATCAAGTAGGTTATCCCTCCTTAAAAGGAAGAAGGATGAAAGTCCTTGTATCACTGGTTTTTTCTATATTGACAATCATAGTTTGTCTGGTTAAGCTTTTCATTTGGTTGTGCTTGATAATTTGAAAGGTATTTCATAAGTTGGTTTAACAAAGATACATAGAAAATCAGTGTCCACTCATATATATACTGTGTAATCAATAATCATAAAGAGGTAAAACCTGCCTGAGTATATGTGGAGCTCAAAAATGAAGAAGGATCTTATCCAATCCTTAGCAATTAGGCTTTTCTTGTATCTGAATCAGTATTAGGAGGCATAGTGTTCAAGTAGTCATTTCAAGCAATGTGATTCATACAAGAAAAATACTAAAAAAATGGTGACTCTGTTGGGGATAAAGTTATTTAAAGATCATATTTAAAAGGTATCCCAGAATCTGGTAAACAAGTATTCATAACTACCAGAGAAAGATTTTTGCCCATCCGAGTCACCTAACAAAATGGAGACTTTGTTGGGGAGTTAAAAGTTTTATTCAGGATCTCTGGTGTTAAAAGTTACAAATCAAAATACCCCAAAAATTATAATTTGTCGGAGAAGTGGATGTTAAAAGCTCATAGGAGCTAATCATTTGTTGCTTCATTTTTGGAACAGACTATGAATCTTAATCCCATACATGTTATGGGTGGCGACTCTGTTTGAATTTGGAGAATCCTGGTTGTTTTGTGCCAGTGTAATTTGTGATTATCAGTTGTGATTTAATGTTTAAGATCAGCAAGTTTAAGATGTATGTTTCCTTGCTTTGATGAATCAATACTAGAATTTGATTATAAGAAAGTGTCAAGAAAAACAATCTAAAATTTGTTCAAATCTCTGTGTGTGAATAGCCTGGAGGTGTTTTTATTTGCAGCCAAAGGAAGGAAAAGACCGTGTGACTTTGCTGGTTAGAATGAACCTAAAATTGAAAACAATTTGGCAAATAGCTTTTGTTGTTTGAAAGTTATCCTCTGCAAGGAGATGATGCTCTACGAAGAAAGAACCTAATGAAGCTACACAAAAGGTTGTAAATCTGCCGTGTTTCAAGTCAAGAAGCAAAGAGAACAGCTGCTGCAAATTTCATCCAGGTAATCCTCTTATTTGTTGAAAATAAAAATCCCTTCATAGGTTAATGAGTCACTAAGAAAAGGGAAAGAGATTGAAAGTTTTTTCATATTTCTGGGTTGAGATTTTCAGTTATTAAAATCAAAAATATGCTATGGTTTCTGTTAGAAACACTGAGAGGGGGGGGGGTGAATCAGTGTTTGTCAATTAATTACTTTTCAGCTACTTAAACATAAATCAAACATAAATATAATGAAGCATAACAAGAGAACTCATAAAACATGATATGATTATGGGGAAACCTTGATCAGAGGAAAACCCCGGTGGGAATTAGTACGCACAAATATTGTACTAAGTATAATGAACTTGTGAGAGTTCCTTTGCCCTGTTAGAAGCAGTCTTTACAATATGAGTACAATGACCTGGTTAAAGGTCTGACCCTGTTAGGAGTCTTTTACAAAACCCTGTAAAAGGTGTATGGCTCAGTGCCTAGGCTCACTGCCCAATAAGATGAAGGCTACAACCTTCTGAAAGATGATATGCACTATATCAAATTGAACTGTTGTGATGACACTATTGTCTGATCAGTTCCGTGTATGCACGGATGCTCTTACTCTCTTAAAGAGCTATATCATATACTGACTTCATTTTACTATCCCTCTATATCTTCCTCTTACATAATAATCAATGCTTGTAACATATCTTTACATTACATACTTATATCTTCAAATCCGAATAGGTGCGACCCAAAAAAAAACACTAGTCGGCCCTAAAAAAAAATATACAATGCTTTCGAACAAGTCAGCTTAAGCGTGTTTACTAAAATGTTAATTACATCATTACAATCATATAACCAAAGGCACTTAGCCATTACATTATAAAATAACACACGCTGATCAAAACACTTAGTCGGCTCCCATGCTTTGTCTCCGGGACTACTGGTCTATTGATCTGCTTGTAACTTTTTTGTACTGTAGTTCCATACTATGCGTGTCTGGATGTAGCATGTAAACATATCATACAACTTATATTTTAATGTGCATAAGCTGAATTGATCTCTCACACGTGCAGTGATGTGGTGATTGCTGAGTATCTCTGTCTGCCATGTTTTCCTTACTTAGTCATTATGTCTTTCATGACTGAGACTAAACATGACTTTGTTGCCATGATGACAACACAAAATGAGTCATGCATCCTCAGGTAGTCAACTTGCCAAAAGTTTCATGAAAGAAGTGATGGTTTTGAAATCAGATAGAAATCTTTTTGAAGAATGGAATGTATTGTTGAATAAATAGTTCAAATGAAAATTCCAACTCTCATGGAGGGAGATATGTTTTCTAGATCTGAAATTTACAAGAAAGATCTCAAAATTGATAGTAGAAAAAAGGATATTGCATTGATAGATCAAAAAATCCAAGAGAAAGCCCTACTAATTTTAAAAGAAAGGGTAGGAGAAAGAAAAAAAAAGTCAGCATATTCATTTTATCAAAGTTTTTCTAGTGCAGTTGATAATCTTATAGTGGATATTGACTTTCCAGAATTAGAGTGGGTGCAATTATTTGTAGAGCTTTGTGTGTCTGAATTGCTTGATTGGTCAGCATCTCTTAGAGAAGAGGCATTTGAACGTATTAGAAGATGGATAGATGAAATTGAAAATGCTGAATCTAAATTTCATTGTGTTGATTCTGAGTCTACTTATGTTGAAAGTGTTGATTACAATGCAGATAGTGAAGCCTATGAACAACAAGACAATGAGGAAGAATCCGTAACTGGAAGTGACTCCATTGAGTTTTTAGAGTTTCCTTATTTTCAGTATGTAAATGATGATTTCTTATCTCAGCCTAAAAATGATTCATGTGAACAGCAGGAGCTTGAGTATGATGCGGATGAAAGTGATAGTGACTCTCTTGCACAAAGTGATATAAACCAAGAAGTCTTGTCTTTTGTTTCCAGCAAGGAAGATGTATTCAGCATTGAGCAAGAGATCAAAGAAAATGGACAAGAAGTTCAATGCCCGCTAAGTAGTGAGCAAATTTCAGATCTTCTAGAAGCTGATTATCAGAGGTATGCACCTACAAATGACTTTAAATTTCCATGCCCAATGAAGATATGTTTTGATAGTGATGATGTTGATAAGGCCGTGAAATATGATACATATAATATGGACCCTTTTCCTATACTTGGGTTGGATACTTTGCAAATTGAAAGCACATATCCCTGTGATAAGTTTAATGTTGTTGTTTATGTTGAATACGATGATGAATGTTTTGGTGTGGATTCAGTTTTTCATAAACATAGTGTCAGGATTTCTTTCTCACATCATGATCTTGAAGATAGTAATAAGTTTGAAAGTGTTTTCTCAAATTTGCAAATGACAATAGAACCATTGATTGATGATACTTGTTCACAAGATGCTGATAGGAGTTTGGATCAGCAAGTTGTCTCTGATTGTGTGCAATCAGATTTTTATTTTGAGACATTCTTTTTTAGTTTGCAAGGTGTTGAGGTAAAAGAAGTATATTCTTTGGTGCAAACTAATGCTCATAATGTGGATGTTTTCTTCCATGAGAGTGAGCTGGAATGTTTCTTCTTCCAGCAAGTCAGCAATAGGGAAGGGTGTGATGTTTTGATGTCACACAATGATCAACATCCACAGTATTTCAGTGACTTTTCTTTTCCAAGTGATGATGAGTTTTCTGATTGTCTTTTGTTTGGTGTGCTGAAGGTGAATGGCAGTGTTTTTGATCAAACACATGAAAGCAATAATTTCAGTTTACCTCTAATGCATGGAGATGAGAATCATATGTTTGACAGAGGTAAGAGATAAATCCTATTTTGGGGCTTTGAACCCTTGTAAATAATCTTCTTGTTTGTATAGTTTCTTTCTTTCCCTTTCAGTCATGTGGTGTGTCTCCTTTCAATAAAAGGTTCCATGTTCTTGGAGAGAAAAAGTTCTAAGAGAAGAGAAATAAAAGAGAAGAGAGAGAAAGTGAAAGTAGAAAGTCTGATGTTCTTTTTGGGTGGTCTATTGTACCATGAGATTCTGAAAGTTCTCTACACGCCCACATGGGGCACGCATCCACAGTCAGAGCCACTGTTGGGACTGAAAAAAGCAGTAAAGGTTTTTAAAGTACCATGTTAAAATTTTGCATTTTGACCCCTATAAATGCTTTTTGTGCTTATTTTCCTAGATGAGATTCTGAATTTTTCCATGCATGTCAAGTACTTATCACTCTTGTTTAGGCAGATGAAGACATCCCAGTTCGTTAATTTCAAGTTTTGATTTGTTTTGTGATGTCTTGTTTTGAGCAATTGTCCAAATTGGCATTTGTGCCTAAGTGTTAATCTATTGTAACAGGCCTATTTTGCCTTTGAATATCTTGCACCCGAAAATGTTTCATGACCCGCCACTTTGGGGATGTTTAGTATGTATATCAAAGAACCTATGTTTTAAATCCCAAGTCATTTCTATATGTTTTGACTAGTTTTCAAACCCCTCAAAGTTGGTAGTTTGTTGTTGTCATGCATTGTGTAATTGATCAGAATTCTGAGTAGCCATGTTTGATTGACTGTAACTTTTGACCTTGTGACCTGATTGAAAAAATTCCTTTTGTACTGCATTATAGAGGTCAAATAATTTTTGAGTCTCTGTCTTCAGGTCATGACAAGTCCATTTGGTCAGTTTGCTAAGCCCATTCCATTTGCAATTTCTATCAGTGTGCCAAAGTGCTAAATGCAGATTTCTGAATGACCTACTTTGAGGTCTTACAATTTTACACCCGGTTGAATGAAATGGATAATTGAAAGATCCCCTATATTCTAGGCATGGAAATGAGATATCCTGATGATTTCAGGTCTTGATGAATCCATTTTTCCAATTTGCCAATCTGATTCTGTTTGCAGTTTCTAATAATTTGATGCAGATCAGTTGCATAGTTTGGTCAGAGGCCCTGTTTGTGAGGGTGTTGTACACACTCAAGTGGTGCACTTCTCTAAACCATTGTTTCCAAGAGGATCCATGGATTGGAAACCTTGAAAAATTGGTTTAGAGCTCCCTAGGCATGGAGTGCAAGGCTATTTTGAG
Organism: Thuja plicata; assembly: GCA_018584345.1. Lineage (NCBI taxonomy): Eukaryota > Viridiplantae > Streptophyta > Pinopsida > Cupressales > Cupressaceae > Thuja > Thuja plicata. The sequence continues at coordinate 2,066,586 of MU226166.1, forward strand.
TATTGCTCTCAACTAGAGCTAATTAAGCCTATGACCTTGCTAATAAACCATGCAATGGGAGATTCTAAAGGAGACAAGAGCAAGAGTGCAAATGTCCTCAAGAATCAAATGAAAATNNAAATGCAACTAAACTAAGGATGAGAAATGCAAACTAAGCTATGCAAAGAAGGAACAATGCAACTAAGCTAAAAATGGAAAGACAAGTGTTACAAATCCTTACTAATTAAGCTAGATGAGTTACTCTAGAGAATGAAAATGAAAATAATCTAAGAAAGCATGGATATGAAGCTAAGATGCAAGAAATGAAAGCTAAATATAAAAATGTCTTCAAAAAGCTCTAAATCCTCCAAGTAGTCCTGCAGCATAAGGTTAGTATTCAAAAGATGCTTATGCAAATGAAGAGAGAGCTCTTCTTTTATAGGAAATGAGGGAAAATGGACCATGGAGATTAAGAGGCAAAAGATTTAATCAGCGATGGAGCATCAAAGAGGAGAAATCCGTGTGCACAAGTCTCCTCCAATGAGAGTGAAGTGTTGACTTTTGAGCCTCATGTGAGACAAAAAGGTCCTTTCTCCTTTTTATAAAATAAGAATATTGCTTTA